>JAHZNE010000039.1:0-89888 GCA_027744055.1 Callyntrura sp. NNG-2020 | reverse complement strand
AATACCTCGAAATCGAAAGATACCGACGAGTGTATTACAACACCAAAAGTGATATTGCGCAAGCCTTACGACTGAAAAGTCAAAAGGACGATGCTGTGGATACCGTTTCAGTCAACAGTGACTCCAAAAAGAGAAGATTTAAACTTCCAGAGGTGAAGCTTCAGATGTTTGGAGGAAATTTAAAAGATTGGCTGGGTTGGTGGTGTCAGTTTACGAAAATCCACGAAGATGAGGAAATGCACGCAACTGACAAATTTGAGTACCTGGTTGGTGCCATGATACCCGGAAGTGAAGCCAAACAACTGATTGAAAGTTATCCACGCACTGAGAATAACTACGATAAGGCAGTAGAAGCGCTAAAAGAAAGGTTCGGACGCCAGGACTTGTTGTTGCAGGTTTACGTAAGAGAGCTTCTTACTCTCGTAATTGCTAACGTGTCAAATAATGAAAAGTTGCCATTAGCTCAACTTTATGTTCAACTTGAGTCCCATTTAAGATGTTTGATTGAACTTCAACTTCAACAAGCGGACCCGGCTACGTGGCTTTTCCCATTGGTAGAGTCGAGTCTTTCCGAGGAAACCTTAAGGGCTTGGCAAAGAAGTAGTCAGTGTAAAACTGATGGGTCAACTATGAATCCCCCTAGATCAAGGCTGGAATTACTCATGGAATTTATGAAATTAGAGGTGCAATGCGAACAGCAGATCGCACTGGCGCAGCAAGGATTTCAGCAGAAATCAGACGGAGGGGTTAAGAAACGAAGGTCGGCTACGTCAACGCGACCAACATTTGAACAATCAATACCGACAGCAGCAGGTCTATTATCATTACAGACTTCGTCATGTGGATTTTGCGGAGGTGCTCACTTTCCAGAGAACTGCTTTAAAGCAAGAAAAATGACGTCAGAGGAGAGAAATAAAATTATCAAAACGAAAGGCATGTGTTATCAATGCCTGCGAATGGGGCATCTGAAACGAAACTGCAAGACCTTTGTGAAGTGCTCCTTCTGTAGTAAACGTCATCATGATATCGTGTGTTTTGCAAAGAATAAGACTGGAGGCGAGACAAATCCCAAAATGCAAGAACAACCGCAATTACAGGATCGCGGCGGAAAACGACGAAGAGTTGAGGCAACTACTGATAATATGCAAATTAGTTTACAGAATTGTAGCCAGAGTTCAGGAACTATTTTGATGAACACCATAAAAGTACTCTTGAAAGAGAAAAATGGGAAGATGGTATCCGTCAGATTAGTTGGAGACTGTGGAAGCGAAAGGAGCTACGTTCGGTCGGAGAGGCTCACTGAAGTTTGTAACCGTGTGCTTGGAAGTGAATGGCTTCAAAATATCGTGTTTGGAGGTGAAGTTACATTACCGAAAAAGCACACTAGACATGCCATTAAGATTTACGGCTTCAACGGTGAGGAAAGAGAATTAGAGTTATTATCCCGTGACGAAATAACCGGAAGCATTAAAGAGGTTCCACCTGGACCGTGGATTCAAGAGTGTCTAGATAATGGCATTGTGATTAACGACGTTGGCAACAGATCTTCCAAAGCGGACATTTTAGTTGGCAATGATTACTGGGGAGCTATCCGGACCGGACGAATGATGCATTTGAATTATGGCCTCACTGCAGAAGAAACGATGTTTGGGTGGACTATTGGAGGACCGATTCAAAATTTTACAAACTCCATGATTGCAGCTACGATAACAATGCCAGCGCAGGATGTAGACAAATTGTGGAAACTAGAAGCAATCGGCATTCGTGATCCGGCTGAAATAAAAACAGCACAGATTGAAGAAAAAGAAGCTCTTGAAATGTTCGAAAATTCGATCTCTAGGAACAGTGACGGTAGATATGTTGTAGCTCTACCTTGGAAATGTGACAAGAGCAAGATTCCCACAAACCAAGTTATTGCGGAGAAGCGGTTGAAATGCACGACGTACCATTTGAAGAATAAGAACAAGTATGAAGATTACAGTGCTGTTTTTGTGGCGTGGGAGAAAGAAGGCTTAATTGCTCATGTACCGGAAGAAGAGGTTGGCAATAATTTTCATGTATTGCCTCATAGACCTGTTTATAAAGAGAGCACGACAACTCCAGTTCGTCCTGTCTATGATGCTTCTTGCAGGCAGGGAAGAAATCCATCTCTCAACGACTCTCTTTACAAAGGCCCCAACTTAATAGAATTGATCCCAGTGATGTTGCTCAGATTTTGTGAAAATCCAATAGGAGTGACCGCTGATATTCGGAAGGCGTTCCAAACGATAGAAGTACGAAAAGAGGATCAGCCTTTTCAGCGATTCCTTTGGTGGGAGAACTCACTGTGTGACAAAATGATGGTGTATCAGCATTTGCGTGTTGTGTTCGGGGTGACAAGTAGCCCGTTTCTACTTGGGGCTACCATTCGACACCATTTGAATTTATATGATGAAGACTTTGTAGTGAAGAAGCTCAAGCGTTGTTTTTATGTGGACAACATTGTGACATCCGTGTCAACGGATGAAGAGTACCAAGACTTCCGTGAAAGAAGCATAAGTATCATGGACAACGCTAAAATGGAGCTAAGACTATGGGCAGCATCTGGACCAAACTCTTATTTAGATGGAGGTGAGAAGAATTGTATGACCATATTAGGATTAAATTGGGATCGTACCATTGACACCTTATCATGCATATTGAAAGAGTTCATATGTGATGGTCCTGTGACAAAAAGAAATATGCTGTCTGTGGTGGCTCAGATGTTTGACCCAATGGGCTATTTAAGTCCCGTGATGCTCGTGCCTAAACTATTAGTACAGGAGGCATGGACGCTGGTGAGAAGAATTGTATGACCATATTAGGATTAAATTGGGATCGTACCAGTGACACCTTATCATGCATTTTGAAAGAGTTTATATGTGATGGTCCTGTGACAAAAAGAAATATGCTGTCTCTGGTGGCTCAGATGTTTGACCCGATGGGCTATTTAAGTCCCGTGATGCTCGTGCCTAAACTATTAGTACAGGAGGCATGGACACTGAAAATTGGGATGGGATGAACCTGTGCCAATACAAATGAGGAGACGTTTCAGAAAGTGGATCCAGAATATACATCTTATGAAGAGTATGAAGGTCCCTCGTTATTGTCAAATGTTGAATGCAACAAGAAGAGAAGTTCATTTGTTTGCAGACAGCTCAATGGTCGGAATGGCGGCCGTGGCCTTCCTGAGAACGGTGGTGAATGGTGCAGTTGCAGTACAATTTTTAATGGCGAAATCAAGACTGACCCCAACGGCAAAACCGTCGATTCCGAGAGCTGAACTTGTCGCATGTGTATTGACTGTGAGAATCGCAAAAATTATTCGTGAAGCGTGGGATGACATTTCGTCGTTCACTTACTGGACCGATTCTGCGAACGCCCTAGCGTGGATATGGAGAAATGGCGATTGGGGTGTATTTATTCGCAATCGTGTAGAAGAAATTTTGGCGACAACTAAAGAACACGAATGGAAACATGTTCCAGGAGCCTTGAACCCAGCGGATTTACCGTCTCGAGGTTGTGACCCAACCACCTTTTCTAGTTTAAGATGGTGGGAGGGACCAGACTGGCTCCGACAAGAAAAATTGATTCTTCCTAATGAAACCATTGTGTATAATGAAGAGGAAATTTCCAAAGAAATAAAGAAAACGAGCACCCTGTGCATGAACGTGATTTCGTCCCCGGTGTTTTCCTCCTACAGGAAAAATGTGGCTGTGTGGGGATGGATTTTGCGCTTTCGTGATATTCTGAGGAAGAAACCTTTGGATAAAAGACCCTATTTGAGCATCACCGAATTGAGGAATGCAGAGAAAATCGTGATTAAACGTATACAGCAAGAATCATTTCCCGCAGATTGTAATGAAGTTGGCGGGATTCAAGTAAATAGAGATGAGTGTGGAATACTGAGGGTGAAGTCAAGACTTACAGAAAGGCGTGATACAGAGGACTTCAAGTATCCCATCGTGTTGCCCAAATCTCATCCCATGGTGGATCTGCTTATACGAGATATGCATATGTTTAACGACCACGGTGGAGTACAATTTCTGCAGAGCAAAATAAGGGAGAAATATTGGATACTTCAGTCAAGAAGAGCAATAAGGAAAGTGATTGGCAATTGCATTATGTGCAGAAGGCATACTGCCAAAAACGTTGAAGTGGAACCTGCGTCTTTGCCGTCGTCAAGAGTGCAGGACAGTGAATGCTTTGCAACGACCGGAGTAGATTTGGCAGGCCCTTTGTTTTTAAAAGGTGGTGAAAAGGCCTGGATTGTTTTGTACACGTGTGCTGTCTACCGCGCTGTGGAACTTGATGTGGTTACCAGTCTCTCGTCGGAAGCCTTCATTAATTCTTTGGAAAGGTTTATTTGCAGACATGGCCGTCCCAATGTCATTTATTCTGACAATGGCACGAATTTTGTGGGGACTGCAACATTGTTGAAACGAGTAGACTGGCAAGAAGTGGAAAAGTCCAGCAGGGCAAGACGGATCCAGTGGGTTTTTAACCCTCCGACAGCATCATGGTGGGGCGGATTTTGGGAGAGGTTGGTGCGCTCAGTGAAGGACCTGTTAAAGCGGATGCTGGGTCGCTCAAAGTTAACATGTGATGAGCTACGAACCTGTTTGGCAGGTGTGACAACAACCATTAATGATCGCCCCTTGATAGCTGTGACCGAAGATGATAAGGATTTAATTCCTTTGACACCCTCAATGTTTATGCGACCGAGATTGGCAGGAAATTTTCCAGAGCTGGGAACTTGTGGACAATTAAGTGAGAGCTATAGAACAATGAAGGAGCATCAATTGAGACTTCAGGCTCGCTTCAGAAAAGAATACTTGTCCCTACTTGTTTCTCGTGCTACTGGAAAATTTTACAAAGAACTGGAAATTGGTGATGTCGTATTGGTTGGATCTGACAATAAGAAACGCTATGAGTGGCCCTTAGGACTTATTGTTGAATTCCTTCCAAGCAGAGATGACAAGAAAAGAGTTGCCAAGATTAAGGTTGCTGGAGGTGTGCTTGTTCGACCAGTTCAACGCTTATACCCTATGGAGGTTACCAAGAAAGCGGAGGAATTGAGAATTGAAAAGACGAACAATGAACCCAAAGAGAGTAGTAATGACGTTGTCGTTACGAAAAAAGGAAGGATAGTGAAAATGCCTGTGAGATATGGCATGTGGAATCATTTTGCGTAAATGATTATTGTAACTGCGTTATGAGACTGACCAAATGGGGTGATACTTTCACCGGGCAGGTTTTTTTGTTTCCTTTAGTTTAGTTTGGTTTTTTCCCTCGTCCAAGGTCTCATATGTGTGGGCAGTAATGTGATTTTTCTTTTGCTCGAATAACTCACAAAAGAGGTGGGAGTGAATGTAGCAGAAAGAGGTGTTTTTATGAAATCTTAGCTTCAATTTTGTAATTATTCTTTTCGTGTTGAATGCTGCTTTACGGGCTATGTATTATATTTGCATTTTTGTATTCTCCTTTACACCAGAAATGGTATTAGCTTCGAGATATACAATTTTTCGTAGTGTATTAATTTCGTAATAAAAGTAAGTAGCTTTCAGTCAGTCCGAGAATTTCAGTCAGTCGTATGAGAGTCGTGTGAGAGTCGTGAGCAAGTTCAGAGCTTGTTAGAGAGAGACAGGGAGTCTTAATAAGAAACAGGGAGTCAATTTTAAATTAATTTCAATTAGTGCTGACCTTTAATAAATTCAGTTATATTTTGTTTTCAAAAGTTAATCTGCTGTGTTTTATGCTATTTATTGATTTGGCGTTTGCTTTTATTCATTTAATTTAAGAAGCTTAGCAGTCATCTTTCCTGGGTTAACGGAGTCACCGCATCGAGTGGGTAACCTTTGCTGGTGTCTCAACACAATGTTTATGGGTAAAAATGCCGATACCTCTACACCATGTGATAGCGGGGTAGTTAACTCCCAAAGGAAACATGTACTTTTATATTTTGTTATGAGTTTTTTTCTATGGTCGACAGTTTTTTTGGATTTGGTTTTTATGACAGTGGAATTTGATTGTGGTAATCAGTTGCAACACTAGAGATTCGTCTTGTCATCCCAATTTATAGTTACGTTGTTCTGCTGAGTACTTTATGATGATGAAATATGAGTGATGTGATAGAATCTGACTGAAGTCCTTGATCGATTGGTGCATCGAGGATGCAAAGTCATCTTCCAGGGTTTAAAATACACATGCACCATGCACCGACAAGAGATGTACTTTGTATGCGATTTTGACCATCTGGACCTATTTGACTACAAAGCAAGGTAATATTAAAAACCATAAAGTCGGCCGATATACTCCACAGCATTTTTATTGCATTCAAGTTCTCCCCTTCATCAACTCCTAGTACAAACATTCATTATCTATTGTTGTGGTTGAGAAAAACTCTGTTTTAAAAATAAAAAACGTTTTAGATGGCCAAACTGGAAAATTCGTGTGCCAACTTTTGTTGCTTTCCGTGTACGTTACGCATCCCGTCTTTTAAGCAGTACGCTTTTCTAAGAAAGGGGCATAATAAAAAGTTAAAATGTTGATGGTTTTGAGTGTGTGCATTGTAGAGGGAGTGGAAGTTTGCCTTTTTTATCAACCATTTCCTTTTAAACACACTCTCCTGCATACAGATTTATTACACAGGGTACGGAAAAAACCTTATTGTCAAGCATTTTTATGTAGTACCGTGTCGTTTTATGGAGGTTTCCCCCACTACATATGACATATAAATACGTATACTAGCATTTACTTTGCTGAGGTAGTTCGCTGTTCAGCATGTTCATGAATCCTGATTCCTGAGCGATTGTAGAAGAGTCGTGAATGAACAAAAGATATATCGACAGTTATTTTTTGTGGTGATGATGGGGATGCAATATGTGCAATGATTCACTCTTGTGCAAACAATGGGAATGGAACACGGGTCTGACCCTTGATACACACCACTGAAGGGTCCCAAACACAGGGAGAAGAGCGAGAGATATTGTTACATAAAAAATGAGAAAGGTTGTTGTTGATGATGACGTTTTTCTGTTAGTGATGATGTTTCTTGTTGCTCTTTTGTTGTGGAATTGTTACACTCATTGTTGTTACTCTTGTAAGTTGGGCAAGGTCCCATGATAATGTTGTTGTTGCTGTAAAAATACTCAGAAGGCATTACATGGACCACCTAGAGAAGAAACAGGATAAGCGACGAAAGGAATATAGTATTGCAACCACCCGGCAAATGCGAGGAAAATGAAATGTAGCTTAACTGTTGTGAGCATCGGATATGAGTGTAACGAAAAAAAGTTTAACTTGCGAGGATAAAAATGTGAATACCTCTAACGTGCACTGTGTGATGCTGATAGTTGAGGGAGCGTTCCCTACTCATTACAGTCACTTGCATTGTCTGTAAAATTGTAAGGTTGTAAGGAATCAAAGTACGTAATAAAATGGTGAACAACTTTGTGAAAGTTGAATTACTTGCTGGTATTGTCTCTTTCATTGACGGTCTCTTGATCCTCTCTCTTCTTCCAAAAAAATATAAATCACGACCGCACGACTTGTTCAAAGTTTTCATCAACAAACTCCCTCCGATCCGACTAACCAAGCATAACGAAAAACGCGTCGAGTACGCTGTTCGGAGTAAATTGTTGAAACATAATCTTAACATGTTCACATTTCAATCTACATTATTGTGTATTCCATCCCTAGTTTGGAAAACATCCACTTTTCATTTTGTCATTCAGCCGGTGGTAGAAACTTAAAACTATTGTGATTTGTTGTTTTATTTTTTGTACTTGTACTCGTGCTCGCTATCTACCATGAACATGAACGGTGACGTTTTTCACGATTTAAATGCAGAATGCACCGTTCTCAGTTAATCGAGTGATGCACTCGGGGCTCAAGTGAGAGGTAGAGGTATTTACGTGATTTTTCTCTCTGAGGCTGCACATCTATGTATATATATCTCATCGGCAGGATGCACGTACCATTTGAATTAGAGTGTGCGGTGCGGTGTGTGAGGATGGCAATAAATATAGCAACGGTTGAGTGAGATGTTGAAAAATAATCAGAGGGGAGATCTGATGGAGGACAGCCTCCAGCACAGATTGAGGGTTAAATTTATGCTGTTTAGGCTTCACTCTAGGGTTCAGCTGTATATTTATGGGACGTCCTAGATTATGTGTACCCCCGTTGGATTTTGCCCCTTTTCTCGATTCCCATAAAAACAAGTCCTACCTTGCCTCATCGTTCTTCAGATGCATAATCCATTAAAGTCTCAAATGATTTCCCATCAGCGTGTGTTTCTCGATACTGGGGCGAAATGTAAACTCCAATGTTTTAACATCCTTCACATTCGCTGGCCCTAGCGTATATTTTACGGCTTTGTATTCTCCCATATCGGTTAACAGTACAGTGGCATGCAGGAATGTGGGAACTGACACTTTTAACAGTTTTGTCAGCTTGCACAACTTTGCTCATAACTATGTTTCGTTTTGTATTATCAAAGTGATTCACATTTAAATTTGCAAGCATTGTTGGTAGTAAAACGGGTGATTCATTTAACTAGTGCTTTCTCTCTCGTTCAGACATAACCATTTCTCGCCTCGCGTTGTTGCTGTTTGTTCGCCGTTTTGTTTTTGCCGCGTTGTCTTTTTTATTAGTACGTTTATAATTCATAGACAAAAGTGTAGCCGTAATGGTAACGATCCGGATTTAATTTCGACGTTGATGGTCTGTCTAAACTTTATCCTGCTGAATTAGGGACATAAACTCAAATGGCTGGTGTGTAGGAAAGACATACAACACTTCGCTTTTCACAGAGTCGTAAAGAGTGGGATTACGATATTGCTACACTTTTATTCTAATACCTCTTCTGCTTGTGCATTTACTCGCGGGCAAAAGAGAAAAAACGTATGAATGAAAGTGTAAGGATACAGACCAATGTTGTACAAACAAACAAACATACATAATACACTCACTGTTCTGCCATTTTCGTATGTTTTCAACTTAAAGCCCACGCGAAAGTGAAGTGGACACAATAAACGGGTGCAAAGTAACCAGGGATTGCACACAATCCAAATAAATATATTTCTCTTTCTCCCTCTCCATTTGTGTCTTCTCGAAGAAGAGCACACAAAACAATGCACGTTTTGGTGTATATACAGACTCGAACCCTAAACAAAACAGAATGAGGCATAAGGCAGACAGCGCGAAATATTGTTAGTCATTTTATTGCCACTTTCGCTGTAAAGTTCACTTGAAAAAGATAAAACATGGAGTATTATTGGCTATATAGAACAAGTGGAAATGGCGAAAAGAGAATGAGCTTGCACGCTACTACTACTACTACTTAGGTTAGGGCTATATATGCAATGTGTGCTCCTCTTCCTGTCTCCAGTGTTCAACACAATCCACACGGAATCCATTCCATTATTCTCTTCAGAATTGTATCTCTCGTTTTGTGTGTCCTTTGTCTCTGTCTTTCTCTCTTCTTTCCTTTTGCTCTGTTTTGCTGTTGTTGTTAGGACTTTGAGGAGAGCATAAGAGAGAGACAGAGAGAGAGAAAAAAGAGACGAAGAGGAACGTTTGGAGTGCATGTATAACTGTCTGTATGATAATGGTACTCTTCAACTCCCTACTACTCCTTTATTGCTTTATTCTTTGATGGTGCAATTACTTTTAGTTGCTTCCCAAATTGCGAACAAGAAGAAAAGGATATGAGTAGTGGTACTCGTCGTGTGTAGCAGGGCCCCCGTTGATGCCCATTTCCCTTTTAAGCCTGTTTGTTAGCTATAGTAAGCAATTCACATTTTCTAAATAGTTTTGCCTGTAGATACAGCGCAGTATGTTATTCTCATAAAGATGCTCTGATGTTATTGCATACCATATTCTTTTTCCAAAGGGAAGTGAGAGGAGAGAGATAGAGGACAATGATGATGATGATGATAGCATGACAATGCTTCAATCTGTAGTCCCATCTTCATCATAATGTTTTGAATTGCTTCTTAAAACGACCTTTCTATCCTTTTGTCTCTTCTTGTGCAATATCATCCCCACCATTTTTCTACCATTTACCCCGGCCCCTTCAATGATGGTCTTTGGTTTCCCTCCCTACCGCAGAAGTCATCAGGTAGATCGCTGCAAAAATTGTTAGTTACAGGTAGGATTCGCGCTACACCGGCGTTGTGAATTACAGGGGAAAGGAAATTCTACCAAAATTGTAGTTACCTTTGAAATTGATATTAGATAGGTGCCTATGTCATCGCCATTTTACCACAAAAGCCACGCTTTTGCCTACCACCGCAGAGTTTTACCTCTCCACTGATTATATTATATATATACCATTATTCCATCCGTCCCACCAACAGTTTTTGTGTGGCACTCGCAGGACCCGTGTGTAAATTTGCCAATACCAACAAGTATTCTACCGAAAAACTACGACATATGCTTTTTCCTCTTGACTTTTTCCTTCCTACGAAAATTGTATGGTCTCCTTTTATTTCTCTGCTGCTGGAAAGATATTATTGGTTTGCCTATATAATATTGCTCCGTTGAGCCGGTAATTGGGAGCAAACCAATTTGCATTTCTTCTTCGCGTTCCTTTCTCTTTCGTCTCATTTCCCATTTCTATTCCCAAACGACAAACGCAAATATTAATTTGACATTTGGAGAAAATAAGAACATTACGATAGGGTGTAGTTTTTAGGCAATCGCTTATGAGACAAGGCATCAACCCGAATATAACAATCATTAGCAGTTGCTACTTCCTTTCCCTATATAATTCTGTATACAGTTTGCTTTTTGTTTTGTTCGGCGTAACCTCTTCGCCTTTGTCTGCTCAAACTTGTTGAGGCGAAAAAGGGAGCAGATTTTATGCCTCTGTCATGTTTGTTTTTGACCAACTGTTCTGATTCTAATATAGGTAAGTGTAATAGGTGTAGTGTAGACGTGTAAACTCATATCTACATTCGCATATGTATCTATCTACCTCACCGTCCGGGTAAGAGCCTTTTTCGACGGTGCCACACGCCACACTTTTCTTCCTCTTCTCACGAAACCAAAATGCAATCTATGTACCGTGTTTTAGTAGCGAGCTGGCACAAACCAATTTTCAATTGGAGATAAAGGCCAGGTCGTGTAAGTGGTGCTTTCCTAGATTGAGATGGCAAACTTTTAAACTTTTCTCTGGGTCGTTTTTATGTTTGCATGATGGGAGGTTGATGATCACGATGAGAAAGTTTCTTCCTTCTCATCTTCCTGTCCACACAAGGTTATTTGTATAGAGGAGCGGGAGCATACATGTGTGAAAAGTGAGGAAGGTGAAACGATATATATGTATGTGTGTGTGTGTGTGTGTGGTTTTAGTATTTTATACTTGTGATGAGTGAGCTTATAAAGCTTCAAGTAGGTCAGTCGGCAATTCACTATCTCGCTCTCTCTCCCTTCTTATGCTACTGCTGGCTTCCAGCAATAACTTTCTTTTTTGCGAAAAAAGTCAAGAAAGTGCCCAAAACATAATATCTGTTCATTCGTGGATGTATATGTACTTGGAAACCTACGCCGTATAAACCGTAGTATTATTTTATTATATATGTGCGAATCGTAAGGTACGCGCTCCCATGCACACGCTCACTCACATGATACGTATTGTTATCTAAAATATGTACATGGGGAACTTTTATATGCAATGCAGTATCAAGTAGTTTCAGCAGAAAAGTTGGACCGACGCTGAAGAAAAGACCGTTGAATTTTACCATTGTGGTGTGGTTTAGTTTTTTTGGGTAAAGAGCCATTGTTATAATAAAATATGTACAGATGATATAGAGACAGAAAAAAGTTGCTGGTTGGAGTCAGCCTGTTTGTTGTACTCTGCAGTGGTGTACCGTTACGCCGTAAGGAAAGCAGAAAGAGAGAGAGAAAGAGTGAAAGAAGCTTTTATGGCCTGGCTTGGAGTGCGTGTGTGCCGCTACATAAGATTTCTTTCAGAGAACTTTTCTTTTTTTGCCATTTTATATCTACTTCATGGTATCTATCAGTAATGTGGCACGGAACGTACTAGGACGATGTATGATCATCACAGTCACATTCTCCTAACATTGGGCTGTATGTGACGTGATGTTCGTTGCCGATACGGAACCCTGGCTGAAAGAAGGAATGTTTGTAAAAGGAAAGAAAGACTTTCTGTGGATGTGTTTGTGCAGTGCACACAGTGCATGAAGAAAGAAACGATGTAGACTTCGTTGGTTATCGATCCTTTTCGTGATGTGGAGGGAGATGGAAAAAGCTATGCTGCTAGTGCCGTGCTATGGTGGTGGTGTGTGTTGCTTGCGAGATGGTTTTGTATTTAACCAGCAAGGCCACGCTGCTGCTGCTGTTACACAAAAAGGAGAATCGTACAGCTTTAGTCATCTTTGTCAGCCTCCAGCTTCACGGCAGCAGGATGGAGCCCCTTGTCATTTTTTATGCCTCCGCAACAGTAGCTAGAGAAAGTCTGAAGAAATGGGCTCCTATTAGCATGGTTGGAAAGTAAGCTGCGCGCAGAAACGAAAACACATACAAATAGATATCTAAATTTGATGTACATACACCCTTTCTATCAAGATGGCTTGAAGTAACATCTACGTGATAATGGGCACTACGAGATTCCAATAAAACGGGATTTTCTTATAATCATTTTGACCGTTCTCAACAAATTTTAATCTGCAGTGTAGCATGGCGGAGGACGGCGGGAAAGCCATGATGATAAAGTGATATGGCGACGAAGAAGGTTGGTCGTCTTACGGAACAATCTCAGTGGCGGAGAGTATAAAATCTGAAGCCATAAATGATGTATTTACCTTAACGCGTCTACCTAAGTATGCATGCCACAGTTATCAGCAATACTTACCGTTTGACTTATAGTTATGTCATTGCAACCGAGGCAGAACATTAAAGGGGGAGTAATTCACTAGCTAGCAGGCTATGCAAGCTTCTCTTCTGGTTCATGGTGGATATCCACATTTTTCGGAGATTCTTGAGGAATGTGCAATATTAGCGTATTGTATTAGACCAGATGGTGTTTGCCATTTTGGGGGGTTTGGTTGGATAGAATGCAGCAAAGAGAGGGAGGGAAAGAGAACCTGCATTCAGTGGGATGGGTGTAAAAAAATGAAGGTTGCACGGCAAAGCTAGCTGTTCCGAGAGTTAAAATTGATGTGAAAGAGAAAATGATGATTATATGCCGTGAGCTCTTGCTCTCATTTTAGGTAGCATTGGAGAAAGTGGAGCTACCATGAAGGTTGCTTCATTATTAAGGGAGATTTGAACATTAAAACGAAATGTTAGGTCGCAACGTGTACACAAACTGTGCGGTGTTGACAGCAATGTCAACAGCGATAATGGTGGTGGTGACCTTGGCTGGTTCTAGAAGCATGTAACAGGATACGCGATATTAGTGATATATAAATATAGCAATAGTGTATGGGGCTATATACCGCAAAAATAAAACAGACTAATCTGCTGCGACGTTACTTGAACATCTTCGTGGCTCCATCCACAACCCGCACAAGCGTTGGTGCGTAGTCAAATGGCAGGATATTATGATGACAGCTGAATTCGTTGGGTATCTCCGCCATAAACATCCATGCTTTGTGAGTGGGAGAGACACGTGTGTACACGCATCCTTTTTCTTGATATTTTAAAAGAAATTTTGAACGGAGAGGCATACTCCCTCCCGGTATCATACAAATGAGATGTGATATTAAAACAAGGCAAATGAAATGTTGAGCTAATCCTGATTCAGGTATTCATAAAATTTCCCATTGGTTCTTATTCACCTTCACTATCGTTTGTGTCTTTTCACGAGAAGAGGAGTAAAGCATCAGCAACAGTACTAGTAGTGGTAGTACATATAATATGCAAATTCGTGTGGCATAACTGCATCGGCGGCGTTGGTGGAAGAACATTTAAAACATTTTCTCCCTTTTTCTTTTTCAAAAGTTCATCCTTTCTGACATGACGTTGGGAAAGGGAAAAAAGGAAAGACTGAGAGAGATGCTTTTAGCAAGCTTGTAAATTTTTAATGAGGGACTGTTTCTCTGTGCCTTCTACTTGCAGTAATGGTGCCTGTGTCAGCAAAAGTATTTAGAATTTATACATGCAACCGAAGGTTTTTCTCGTTCCTTTTTTCCATTGCATCACTCAATTGTAAGTTATTCAACAAAGAGGAGATTTATTTGAGGGAATTTTAATGGAACAACAAGAGCGTTTGTGCATGCTTGTATACGAAAGTAGGGGGGAAGTACAGATTCCTATTTTTGTTTGTGCTCTGAATGCATCTCATTATTTGAGGCTTTCACTTGAGAAAAACACTGTATGGCTACAGCTATATACCATTCAGCTGGGAACTAACAACATGAGGGGGAGAGTATTACACGCAAAAAAGTTTCTTCCATAAAAGCAAATAAATGATACTAACAATACTAAAAAAGGAACTGTTGTCCCTTTAGCTCTGCTTATTTCTTTCCGGTTCGTACACCTTTTACTAAGTTTTGATGGTGGTCGGTGCCATGAAATATTCTATCATTGAAGGAAAAATACACAAAATGGGTATCCAGAAATGATCGTTGCGACGACAACGAGACAGGTCTTTAGTGAAAAAATTTTCCTTGTGGTTTTGACTTTAAGCACAGGGGCTATTTTTATGCCATCAAAGGGGGGAAGAGAAAGCCTTGTGTAAAATTATTTGTGGCAGGAGGAGAATAAGAAGCTAGAGTAACGGGGCAATTGAGAATGATGATGCAAACTAAGAGCCCAGCCGGGCCCCATTTCTAGGCACAACCACAGGCTCCCAATCGTCGGCATGCCGATCGCGTTGAGAACAAAGTAAAAGAAATAAAGAAAGTAAATCGTTGTTCTTGTTGTTTCTTACTACTCTTGCCGTTACTCCTGCCGTTTTGTTGTTGTAATGTTATTTTCCTAGTCGCCGCTTTGGATAACGGTACGTAGTCCACTAATCCAGAGTGAACTACTGCCATTTACCTTTAAAAGTTGTCGTGTAGTCATTTTAAGAAAGAAAGTAGAAGCTGCCTCAACAGCTTATAATAGCGGAGAAATATATAAAAAAGAAAGGAAAAAAGCGACTAACAATGCCCTTCGTTTTCAGATGTTCCTTTTCCTGAATCCTTTCGTTTGTTGTTGTATAAATAAACTCATTGGTTGCTGTTGTTGAGGTGAAAGAGAACGAGATTAGTGGAGAGAGAAAGAAGAAGCAGTGGCAATAAATGGTTGCGACAGTCGTAAATTGAGGTTTCTACGACAAAAGTTTAACTGTAAAGAGCGGACAGGGCAGAAGACGACCGCTACTACCACCTTTCCATCCATAAACTAGGTAGATTCAAAATCGTCACTGTTTTCTGCCTGTGCTTTTCTCTCCGGTCTGGTCTCCTTCTCCCTCTCTCTCTCTCCCACTCCACTTGAAATATATTGGAAAAGTTGGTGCGGTGTTTGATCGCTATATCATCTTGATCCTCCTTGCGATCACGAGCACACACATACAAACCAAACCAGCTACTATACCTCTCTGAATGGCACGTTGTTTCCTAACTCGCTCGCATTTTTATTTCTTTTATTCCTTTTATCCAAGTGCGGTATTCCCTTTTAGTGGCCCACTGGTTGGTGTAGAATGTTTTGTTCTCCTTGTCTTTTGGGAAGGATGAAAGGAAGGCAAGAGGCAAAGTATAAAGTAAAAGTAGTAAACTCGATTGATTTTGATGTGGCGAGGGGATGACTTTGTGAGATCAAGGCTGTACTGTTATCGCGACTGTATAAAAGGTTTTACGTTCCTTCTTGTAGTGGTATTACCAGTGGCATAACCAGTCGTTGCGCTGCTAATGGGATAAACTAAACGTGGAAAATAATAATGTCTTCGCTCCTTATACTCTTCTTTCTTTCCATCTCGAATTTCAGAACACTGCTGCTGTTGCTGTTGCTACTCTGCTTTACCACAACGAGCGTCAATAGAAATATGAACTTATCAAGTGTAAACTAAAATGGTTTATGAAATTTTTTTCTCAAGGAGGAAACGAAGGAAGGGGAGAAAAAAGGGGGGCCAAGTGGTAGTTGCTTTGCTGGTGGTAGACATTCTTCATTTCCTTTCATGCTACACTTGCTTCAAATAAGACTGATTGTAGTTATTTTTTCGGGCTACTACACGACGTGACCGGCTAGGTGGAAAAATAAAGTGCATCAAAAAATCAAGTTGATATGTGTGCCTGGAAGAGTCAGGAAGGAAAATGAAGATGAGAAGGACAATAAATTTTCTGGTTTTTTCCCTCTCCTGTGCAGCTGACTTTTCTGGTTGATGCAGCAGAAAAAAAGTGAGTCATGTTCGTTTCCGCAAAAGTAAGTAATGGGAGGTCTTCCAAAGCTAGAAGGTAGATGAACGACGGACGGGACGTCGATAAGGATTTTGGAAGATTTTTTTGTGGTGCATATATATTTGCTTAATTTAAAAGTCAGTACGTGTGACGTAACTTGCCGGATGGTAACAACTGTTTTGGGTTAACTTTTTAAAAACTGGATACCATCTTTGGCGGAACCGGGAGGTGGCATGGTATGGTATTACAGTCTTCGTGACGTGGTGTGTGTGGAGTGGAATCGCTCGTGTGCACTAAAGAGTGGTGCACGCACGAGCTCCAACGCAACGTTTTTTTCCTTCTTCTTTTTTGGATTTCGTTCGTTAGATCGGCGGACTTGCAGCGGTATTCCCAGCTTTGGTGTGGAATTTTCTTTTTATATTTATCTCTGGAGCGTCTTGAGTACATTCGTTTTTAAAAAGGAAGAATACTCTGGAGTAGTAGAAATGGAAGGACTTGGACCAAGGAATGAATGGTTGCGGTGCTTCAGTAATTTAGCTTGGCAGACGAAAAAGGAGATTTCCCAAGCGTTCCCCTGTAGCTCTTTTTCTATAATCCGTGTTGATAACGCGTAGTAATATATTTCGTTTTCATGTTGTTATTACTACTAGCATGTGTAGGTTATGTGTCGGCGTATCGGTGCGTTATAAATATTTCGCAGTGGATTTTTCTCTCGTAATAGTTTCCACAAGTAACAACAAAAGTGTACTCACTCCACTTCTTGCTTGGAATATCAACTTCTTGAAGTCTTCCTTTTTTATCTACACTTGTTTCGTCAACAACACGAAGAAAAAGCGTTTCCGCTTAAGTCTTCGGAAGAGAGCAGATGATGTTTCTTTTTCTCCTATCAGAACCCAAAAAATGTGCGTGTCATAAAAACGAAAGGTATGGTTGCTTACTCTTTTTCTCCCTTCGTTTCGTTTTCTAACTCTCTGGCGAAAGAAAATCAACGTGTTACCTTTCTTGTCCTCGTCAAGTTTTCAGATCACGGCAGGATGCCAGACGCGCAGCCCGGTAAATATAAAAGAGGTATCTCATTGACTTCATTGTGCACGCACCACGTCGCAAAGAGCATACAAGATAGTATCGACTTGACTGTGTTGTGAAATGAAAGAGATAGAAAGAGGAGCAGTATAGAATGTGGTGGGCGACAGCAGTTGATGGAGAATCAGTTAAGTGACTGCCTTATAAAGGAGGAAATGCCTCCTCTGTTACATATAAGTATAATGGTATCCTTAAATATTTTCTTCAAAAATAGTGCGGTTGTAGCTGTTTTACGGAAGAAAATAATAGAGAACTTTTCAGTGTCTTGTCTTGCTTACCTGAAGCCGGGTACTGAAGCCTACAAAGGTTACAAGCAACATATAACAGCTACATATCTTCAACGATGGCAGTGGTGATGGGACTCGAGTGAATCCTGAAGAGATTCACCAAGGCAGAAATAGATAAGAGAAAATAAGGCAGTAACTTGAGTGGCTGGGGCACGCATTTGAATTTTAATAGTAGCTAGCGAAGATATACGTTTTCACCTTTCCTCGTCATGTTCACTTCCGTGAGTGCGCATCTAGTTTCCATTGGAAGAGTAGCAACATGCATGATGAATTGAGATATTTTATTTTCTCTCTGTGGAAAATTGATGAATCCTTTAAAACCCTCGTTATGTCTAGCCTATACCTACTTCTCTCAACCACTCAAGGTAGTACTGGCGGCTAGGGAAAATAGGAGATGAAGGAAGGATGATTACAGCATAAAAAGTTCGATTTTTTACTAATACCAACTTTGTTTGGTAAGATGAGCCCTGAATATGAATAGTTGAAGAAATGGGATGGCGGAGTGTGTAGAGAAGTTGATGTGATTGTAAGGAAAAGAGAAAAAACGGATAGGGGCGGGATCGGCACCACGACCACGGCACACTGCTACTTGTACTACCACCGCCACCGCTGCTGCACTTGTCATGTGATATATCTTTTTTCCTTCCTATAATAATGCCATGTTTAACGAGTTTGCGTTTTGGAGCAGCAGTTGTTGTTGTCGTTAGAATAATTTCTTTTCAAGGGAAAAATAAGACGACTTGTTTCGTACGGCAAAGGAATTACTTTTTTCATTTCTTGGCTTGTCAGATGAGACGAGCAAAGTGGAGACGAGTCCCGTCATCGGAGAAGCAGTAAAAAGGAATAGACAAGGCAAAATAAATGAATACATTGTAGATGTTCAGTGGTTACAGTACAGCCATGTACTCAAACTTATCATCATCGTCGTTGCCGCCGCCGCCGTCATCATCGTCAATCTCATCTTCCTTTGGCAAATGTACTCGGATGCTTAGTGATGGGCAATGCAGCAGAAACGATGAAGATGGAAACATTTGTGGACTATGATGAGCCTTTTTTCCAAAGAAAGAGAAAAGAAATAAATTGGACATGGGTTGTGGAAAGCAAAGAATTGAGGAAAAGTTTTCCCTGCCTTTTATTCTTATGCGTCTGTGGTAGTACTTTATCTATTTTTACAGAGACACTATGTGCATAGATATATGAAATGCATATGTATGTAGAACAGACAATTCTTTTGTCGACTACTAGAAGAAAACTGCCACTCTTTTTCGATGATGTATGTGAAACTTTGTTGCTTTCAAAATGGGAATGGATGAGTAGGACTGGTAACGTGAAAGAGTGGGATTTTTCTAAAGAACATGTATATTTATCAAGAGATCCATCCATTTTTTTAGAAAGGAAAAGACGGGAACACTTTTTCTCTGGAGTTCTTCCTGGCATACGTACAACTATCGCTTGTGCTGGTACCTAAATAGCAGTTTTAGCAGCACAGTAGTGCCAGATATAGTAAGCTTTTATTTCTTGGGATTGAGAGCTTTTGTAAGGAACAAAGTGGAGATTACGTATTTATCCCCGATATTTCCGAAAAAGCGAGGAGTGCAGAGTAAAGGAAAAGTTTTTGTTCTTGAAGAAACATGTTTCGTCGGCAAATATCATTGGTAGTTGCAACTTTGCGGGGGAAAAGTTTTATGGGGTAAGTACAATAGTGAGAGAAATGGGTACATATTATCCATATATTCGTTAGAGTGACCATATAAACAGCGTACCATTGTTTCGTGTGTGTTTGGTAATCACACCGGTTTTAAACATGCAAGTAGCCCAATATTCTCGTATCTATGCGGGATAGTTGGTCATAAAATGAATGGAGGAGATCACGTGACAAAATATAAATATGTTTCACCATTTTTATTACCCCCTCTTCACACTACATATGTTGGGCATCATGTTACAAGAGGATGAGTGGAAAGGCACGATTTGATTCAAGGTGAAATCAGCAAGTGTTTAGAACGGAGAAGGAGAGATACGAAGACTAGTAATTACGTAACATGTCTTTCGAATTGCTCACTAGTGTAACACGAGAAGTCACTGGAGACGCGAAGGCTACCACTGTTTCAAAATACGATGCACCATACGATCAAGTATAACGAAACCAGTTTCTTTGCAGGTCATAAGTTTCTGTGCACAAAGAAGAAAGTCATTCCGGAAGGAAAAGGGAAAGGCAGAAGGATGTTTCCCCACCCGGACTAGTGATACAGCAGCCGAGTGAGTAGTTTCTGGGAGATAATCACGTTTTTGTTTTCATTTTCATGGGTCTATTATCTTACACCATTATAGTCTAACAGTACCGTATATATTCACGCGCAATATATCTTGAATGGAATGACTCTTTTGCGAGTTCTTACCATCTTTCTGTATACTGTGCCGCAGTACAGATACAGCGATAGTGTAAACGATATATGAAATTGTGTGCTGTGTGGAAGAGTCTCGTTCTAGTAATAGCACTACTAGCGTATATATATTGGTAGATAAAAGGGAGAAAAAATAGAAAATAAATAGACAATTGGACGACTATTTTTGTTGCCCGAGATGGAATGGGATGAGTGTAGGGGGAGGAGATGGTTTTGGTTGATAGTGACCAACAGTGAAATGGACACGAGGGAATCATTCACTTGGAACATCAAAAGCTATTTCATCATTAATAGAAAAATGCCAGTTTTGTTGCAGGACGGGAAATAAAAGCGGTGTGCGCGGAGATGATGGAAAGAAGGAAAGGAACAGGGGAGAATCTAGAGAAAAAGGGGAGAGTCACATTGACACTTGTAAATATCTCTGCAACATTTTCGGAATTTCTATTAAAGAAAAACGAAAGCGGATTCAAAGTTTTTAGATTTTTATTGTGACATTGTGAAATACTTGGAATATCAGGGGTGGTCGGCATAAACTGTACAAACAAGTCGTTTGTTTCCCGTTTCAGAAATCTCTTAGGGTAAGTTTTTACGTGAAATATGGGGTCTCTAATATGATTTCACCATTTGCCGTTTTCGTAATATGCAATGGCGTGTATTGTTATACTCATAAAATGAATAAATGGCTCGAAAGGGAAAGAGGTGCCTGCCATTTGATCCGTACTATTCCCACGATGATGTGATCAAGGAAGAAGATTAAAATTTGAGTTTTTTAATTGTGTGAATTCGTTGTTGATGATGATGATGATTATATGATGTGAAGGATGGAAACTTTTAAGCTGATGGGTCGGGGTCTCAAAAAGTTAGTACTCGAGCATCCTCTTATTCTTTCTCTGGAGTTTTCTACTTCCACTCTTCTATTCTATTTCTCAACTTCGATTCCCCGGAGGGATTTTCGTAATAAAATTTCTTTGGAATAACATAAAGTGATTTTCCTCATGTCACCTTTTATTCATTTCTTTTCAACTTTTTGGAGAGGAAAGAAGAAGGAAAACAATCAAAATCAAACATTTTTGACTACTACACACCTTCCACCCAAAAATCAACCTCTTCTCTCAAGAAAACATTTTCAAATTGGAAGGGGGCGTAGAGGAATTAATAATCTCTCACGTACATGTTGATAAACCCCCACACTTTCCCCGCTTTGAACAACTATAACACCGAAAATGGTATGTAGATGTGATGAATTTATATATAGCTCTTGGATATTATTGTTACACTGGTTTTACTACTTTCGGAACAATGAAATATGCACAAGGAAAGGAAATTTTCTTATATTTTAACGGGGGTTCACACAGCATGTGCGTATTCAAGTGAAAGATGAAGGAAGCGAAGGAGATCGACTTGACTCTGTCGAAGTAAGAGCGAAATGGATGAGTAAAGAATGGGTAAATATTTAATACGGGTGATATATGTTTTCATGGCGTAAAACAAACGGGGAGTGTTTATACTGGATAGTGTTGGCTTAAAGATGACGGAGAAATGGATTTCCTTCCCTGATGCAGATATATTGTTCACCTCAATTCACAGCTATTATTTCTACTAGTTCACTCACATGATCTCGACAATGATGGGAGTGGGAAGCCTTGTACTACTATGAAAACAGAGAGAGAAAGCAAGCAGTTGGGAAATATCTGTTTACTCTTTTCTACCAGCCAAGGGCAAACTTCATCGAGAGCTGGATACACACTGCATAACTTATGGCTTTCGCGTTCCCGTAATAAGAGTGGTGATTTCAACGTCATCATCATGATCAATGGGGAGTTTTGTGAAGCAAGAGAGCGTACATTCAGAAAGAAATCATCATTTTACAATTATCCATGTTTTAACAAGTAGTAGACGTTTTTTTTAGCTTGTCTTGCTCCATAGTCGTTCTGTCGTAATGGGATATAGCGTTTTACGCTGTTATATTCTTGACAGGTTTGTGTCTCTGGAAGAAGGATGGAATATAATACATGCGAAAACAAGTAGAGTGGAACACAATAAAAGCTTTTTAGCTTTAAAACGGGAGAGCTTCTTTTTCGTTTGCCTTCTTGCTTTTTTTACTCAGTGATTTTAAACAAAAAATGAAATTATCCTCTGCCATTTACTTTCCCAAGCCTGTTTTCTTTACATGTACTACCACTTACGAGCAGAAATCATTCCTTAATGCTTTTTAGAGTGGAAGCGTGTTTCCCAACTTGTTTTTCACAAAAGCTACACTATTGTCTTGACATGATGGGAAGAAAGCGTGCGTTAAAAATTGAATACTGCAGAAAAGTTAACGTGTTGCTTGATGTGTATGTCAGGATGAAGAGTTTTTCTTTTCCTCGCCGAAAAACTGGAAAAAATTATATGTGGTAAAAAGAATGTCCATATGCAGTCGTTTTGCTTTTGACGTGCTTCCTGCCTGCTTCCGAGCACCAGAGGAAATTGTAAATAATCTACATAAAAGCATACATTCAAATAGCACCAAAATACACACATATACACACACACGCGATTGTTCCTGGTGAAAAGCGGCAGTAATGCTAAGAGAAAATACAATACATTTGGTGGTTTTCCGCTTCAGCATTAATCTGTTGAAAGAGCACTCACATTCACACAGTCGGTTTTTACAAATGGCAACTTACGCATTTCTACGCTGCCGACTAAAATGTGCGTTATTTCTGTCTCTATAATTTATACAGTTTTCTAGTGTGACTGCGTATATGTTTCAGAAAGTGAAAGTCGTGGCTTTGTATTTTATGAAAAATGCATCGAAAAAATGTGAACCTGGGTCTGACTCCCGTTAACTTTGAATGGTTCCCTACCTTGAACTCTGAATTGTACACACATTCTACACAGTCTTGGTGGTCTGTCTCCCGTCTCTACATGTTCTTCCAGTTGAGTGAGTTTGGGTATTTTGTTATTATTGCCGTTGAATGGGGCTACCTCCCCCTTTCCTAAAATTTTCCCTCTTCCGCTTTTCCCTAGTCGTAATATGAATATTTCATGTTCCTGTTACTCTGCGTTTTGGAAAGGCAATAACGTTAAAGCCAGGTTGCATGTAACTGATACGTACATAGTACATACTAAATTATATTCAACATCCGAGGACTTTCTTCCCGTCTCACATATATCCGACATGTATTTGTTCAATTTGATTATAAAAAGCTTACTTTTCCTATGTATACACAGATACGCTCTATTATTGTTCTGCAATTATAGAAATTTCAGCCGAAATTATGGGACATGAATCATGTATGTTATTCCCTCGAATAGCATCACTGTCACAGCTATCGCATTGCTCTTGCATTTCCGGGTGCACTTGTTTAGATCCGGAGGATATTATCGCATCCGGTCTTGCTTTTATGTCGAAAAATGACTACTGTGAAATTTAATATGGCTTATGATGACTTTCTCTTTGAGTCTTTTATGTTGACACTCTGATAAAGCTGGAGTGTGCAGAGCTGGCGAGGCTGTGTGTACTCTACTGTAGGTGACTTTGTTGTGTGCGGTATTTTTATATTTACTTTTGTAATAGCCTGCATGGGGATATTGAGGATACAATCGCACTCTATTGTGCTGCACTTGTAATGCACTTGTCATTCTGTTCATACTTATATGCATCGCCTGCTTGGCACCAAGCACAGTGTACAGGTTTTGCATTACACCGTCTCTTCTCTGGTAGTAAAAAGTACACGTTCCATGAAGTGCGCCCAAGTTGACATTTGATTGTAGGGATTTTGTTCATACAAAAGGAGGAACTTGTATGAAAAACGGAATCATGATGTCGGTGTCAGTGGTTATGAGAATGATGAGTACAGCTCGGTTTTTTTGCCTTGTGAAAATCCATTCACGTCGACCTGCCTCCAGAGCATCTGTCAATATTTGCTCAACTCACACTCTGTGTGTGTAATCCATCCCCAATATTGCAGTATCATTCCCAGACCTCTGTCGTAGTACGACGAGTGTATCTGCTCTTTTTTCCCTGTGAAACCACTCCATCTCGTCATCTAGTCCTCCAATACAATAATGTATTTATGTTAAGATATTGTGATACTAGTCGTGAAACGAGAGTGTCATTTTTCCTTTTCAAAGTTGAGAGTTTATATTTACCTTTAAACTCAAAAAGAGCATTACTGCTATGTGTGTGAATTTGTGTGGCATAAGTGAAATTGAGAAACAGAGGGTCGCGGGTGGCAATACCGAAGATATTGCCTGTCGTGACTTTTGTATCGTATCTATTTCTATGATGATTTGGTGCTCTCGACAGATGGTGCTCCGAGCCTTCTATGTGCTTCTCTGCGTTTTACTACCATTTTCCAGGGTGTTTGGCGATGCTCATGATACAATAGCAAATGGCTTAATCATCTCTTTGCTGTATTATACCTGCCTAGAGGCTGTGTATAGGTATGTCATGTGTACCTGCACACTTGTGAACTTTTTTCCAAAAGGAAACAGGTGCACAAATATAAGGACTTTTATGTATCTGTCTCCGCGTTGACGTTAGATTAGGTAACCGTGTAGAAACTGCAGTTTATTGTGTACAACAAAATGGAAGAAAATCGTAAGACGAGACTAATGGCATAACACATCACACGCCAACAAAAAAACTACCAACATAACATATTTTCCGGTAATGTTGATGATGAGGAAGACGATTAGAGAAAGTAGGAGACAAAAAGACTTTCATCATCATCATCATCACAATAGCAGCAGTAATCTCACAATATCGGTGTGTACTACTCTTTTTCCCGCTGAATCTCTCTCTCTCTCTCTCTCTCTCTCTCTCTCTCTCTCTTGGAATTTGGAAAGATCCACTAAAGGGACAGAAACAGCAGCAAACAATGCAGTGTGTATTACGATATCCGTATCGATTTGTAAAAACAAGCCGGAGACATAAAGACTAGCATTTTATAGGACATGCACACATATTCATCTCTTATGTCTTATTACGACGGTGTGTGTGTGTGTGTGGTGCGGTGGTATGATGTCTGCGACTAGAGTGAAATGGAAAGAAACCGCTCGTTGTTTCTTCTTCAATTTATATCCCACACGACAATCTCTTCGTCTATTGATTCTGAACGCAGAGAGCACTTTTTCTTTTTTTTCTTACCATCTTCGTATGCACCGTCGTCGTCAATAATATAGACTGTGTGTGGGGAGAAGGGGTTTTCAATAGGTCTGTTATAATGCATGTGAATGAATGCATGAATATAATATAATGTGTACTGCAAGATACTGCCACAGCAGTACCACGATTATGGAGAAACTAAATAAAGTATGGGTGTATAAGAGGTGTGTGTGTACATAGTAAAGTCTCCACATTTGTACGATTTTTTAAGTAGAAGTATGCACTGTCTTTTTCTGTCCACGTCTCGACAACAATTTTTTGTTCGCTCTCTCCCCCTTTCTGTCTCTCTTTTTCTTATTTTTTGGAAGAGACCCAACCAAGTTAGAAAAAGGAGACTGAAGACCCTGGAGAGAATCTGCAGCAGTTAGAAAAACAGGAATATAAGTGTATGGATACTGTGTGCAGTATTAGCCCTCTGCCATATACCAGTATTGCTGCTTTTTCCGTTGGTTTCACCAAAAATGGCAGAGACCGTGCATTATGGACGTCTTCACTAAAAATGGTTAGGTACACACGTACAAAATATGCTTATATATGAGTTCTACTTCGGGAGAAAGGGAGCCTTCTACATTTAAAATCGTTTAGGTTTCAAGCAAACCTTATCTGCTTTCCAGCACACTGCCTCGTGCATTGCATGCAACCATAAAGCGTATTAGATACAGCTTTCCTGCTTTTATTCTACTTTTTCTTTGAGGAATTCCCCTTAAACGGGAAACAGTGGAAATAAAAGCATTTATCCTGTTCGCGTCATAGCCACTTTATATGCATACATTTTTGTATCCTGCAAAAACATTTCTAACACACAGAACAGAACTCTATGGGCTATTTTTTGTATTCAGGACCAGGAATCGGAAGAATAATCCTTCGCTCTTCCTCTTTTGTCTCCATCATCGTCAGCATCATCTTGAGACTTGATGTAGTACATTATTTGTATGTGGGGAGAGAGAAGAAGGCAAAGAGTGTCCTCTCTCCTGGCTTCCTCGCACACGCATACACTTTTACAGATATATTACAGCGTGATAGTAAAGAAATTTTTTACTCTACTAAAAGGTCTTTTTATTTTCTTTGCTTCAAGTAATGGGAACAGAAGTCAAGAGAGTGAGCAAGGACGTAGTACATAAGCTTAGCAAGTCTTTTTTCTATGAGTTACGACGCAAAAGTCAGAACGATGATATGAAGAGGATATGATGGTGAGGAGAACGACGACAACGATGATGATGATCAAGGTAAAAAAAGTGCACTCTGCAAAAAATGTGAAGATGTGTTACAAAGCTGAAAAACTGGGTTACAGCCACGCTTTCTGCTCTTCTTTCTCTTTTTGCTGATGCTCAAGGGAAAGTTGGAAGGGACAATAAACAATAAAAACGAATCTAACATTGTGGTGGGGTGGTACGTTGGCGTTTTTTTTTGTTCAAACAACAACCGAGCATAAAGTAAGTAAACAAGGTAGACAGTGAAAGAAAGAAAGAAAGAGAGTGTGTGTGTGGGAGAAAAGGTACAGTATCACCTGAGTCCTGAACATGAAAAAAGGACTGTGTAGATGACTTCAAAGAGGAATGGCAACTTGTTTTAAAACATACGTACATGTATTACGTGTATGTTTGTATGGAAGCGAACCTCATGTCTCTTTCTAGTCACTGTGTAGCGAGAAGTTGCCTTTGTCGCTTTTTCTCTGTCCTTCAAATTTTGCTGAACAAATGACAGCATTGAGCAGCATCGTCTGTAACAAAGAAAAAGGAAATAGAAGAGAAGAGAGGAAATGACTTCTTTTGATGTTCAAACAAAAAGCGAAGGACGCCAGAGAAAAAAGAAGGAAGGAGAGAGCGAGGGAAAAGAAAAAATTTAATATTTGTTAGGCAGGTGTGTGCACTGGTCCATAATAGACAAGACTAGACCGTATGTCAGAGCTCTGTTGTAGGGGTTCCCTTTAAGATTTAAATTAGATTTTCATTGTCCTTCTTCTCTTTATTTGAAAAAAAATGAAAACAGTGTTTTTGATTTGGCATGATGGAGTGGCACTGGTTTTTTTGGCAAAATGGAGGAAGCGAAACAACTTAGTGGTACTACTACTCTTATTGCAACTGTGGTAGACAACAACTGTTCAAACAGAAATGACGAAGATGTTGACGACGATGATGAAACAGCAGTTCCTGGTTGGGTATGTGGTGCGTGGTATGAATAGCGTGGTTACAGGGAGTTTGTTTGCTTCTGTGGAATATAAAAAAGTGGAGTAGCGTGGAGTAAGCACGTGAACAGTTGGAAAATTGAAAGAGGATGAACAGGTGAATACTGACAGACGGGGAACAGTCAAGGTACTCATCATGTAAAAGCGTGAATACTACTGCTGCTACGCTTTGGTTCACTCCAACTCTGTTCTCGATTTTGGGAAGATAGCGCGCGAAATAAATAGAATACCTTTACGCAAATTATGTAGAGCATGATGATGAAGATGATGATAGACGATAGCGAAGTGGAGCTAGCAATTAAGAACACGGTTATTAGGGAATCACACAACGACGAGGACAGGATTGAGTGGTCGTTGTCGTTTTTGGGCAAGTATCACTAATTTTCGGTAATTATCACTGATTACGGGGAATAAAGACTACAAAAAAGCTCTTGAAAAAATTGAATCGCAATAAAAAGGGTTGAATGAATCCTAGGAATTTTTTGTAACGTCGCAGAAAGGTCGTCTGGATAAAACCTCTCTGTTCCACTGGAAAACGCTTAAAACTCGAATACTCGTTTGCAGTAAAGGAGAGACGAGACAGACAAAGATGCCGAAAAAATTGAACGAGATATACGGACACGTTATTGCTGGGTTCACGTTGCTGATTGCAGTGTTCGTTGAATTAGCAGAGATAATAGCTTAAAAATGAATAGGCAGTAAAAAAAGAGTCGAAAAGGAAGGGGACGGTGCAGCTTTAATCTCGTACTTCGTAGTATTCACTATAGGTGTAGATGTCTATATTACTGGTTCAGTGTGCTTTATACACTCTGTCGTGGTTTGGTTTTGCTCTGGCTGACATGATGGGGTACTTTACAGCACCACCAAAGCATTTTATTGAATTGCGTTTGCCGTTCCTCGGTGCATCGATCGCATCAAGAAGGCCGAACACAGTGGTGATGATGAGAGTGATTAAAGGTACAACATGACGGGCAAAAAAGAAGCGATTGAACTCATTAACATTTATTCCGCATCATCTTTTTGCAAGCTCCTGTGAATATTGCATTGCATCAGTTTTTATACATGCATTCGGTGTAGTACGTTTTTTGTTTGACTGATGAAAATTTGCAGGGTTGTTACAACTGCACGCAAATGCCGTTGTAGCTGAAAGCAGGAAACCCTTTTTGCGTATTTGTTTGTCATTGAGAAACGTATAATCCTTATCCCTCTTCTGGTAAGGAGGATCATAGTGGTAACCGAATGGCAATTATGCTTTGTTCGTACCTAGAGTGCACACTCGTTTGCTGCGAGCAATGTACGGAATTTGCTGGGCTGGTCACTGTACAAAAAATATACAAAGGATTATAGACATACATACATGCAATAGCTGATCGATCATCATTTTAAATGACAAGGAAGATGGTAATCAAGTTGAATCAACTCTGCTAATCGAAAATGCTCGAGTAGCAAAGCATCAGGCGAAGAGGTGGGTAGGTACTGAGGAAATAACTGTGCGACGAGAATGGAGCTGTACACTGGTAACGTTCTCAAGATGAAGTATTTTTTCTGTCCCTGATGACGACACACAGTAATCGGATAATCTTTTATATAGAGAGCAAGTACGTTGTAGAACGCCTTTTATTACGGATGTATATAAAAGCTCCTTGGTTAATGAACAGCTGCTCCTTGACATCGTATCATCATAGGAAAGATGCGAGCCAGCAGAAACACGAAACACGACGGAAAAAATTGCAAAGCTGTTATTGCTCCTACAAGTGTACTCTGTAATTATTTTTTTCTCTCTCCGTCTGCCTCCTATGCCTTACAATCTTGCTTGCAATTATTACAATAACTTCTCTTTCCTTTGTGTTTTTTTGTTTTATTTATTTATTCTGATGCAACACTGCTATCTATTTACTGCATGACTTGCCTTTTTATTTCTGTGAAGAAGATGATGCAGGTCTTAGTTCTCATTCCCACAACTATAGTTATTAGTGTACAAAACTGCGTCGTAAGTTTGTAGGTCAGCGGCACCAACTCCTACAGACGCCGCCGCCGCTGTTGCCGCCGACCGTAATAAATTCATTTAAAAAAACATAAATATGCATCAAAAACCTTTTTGAAAAAGTGAAACGTAGTATGCAGCAGTGGTGTGGAAATAATAGTAAAAACCGAGTGCGCCTTTGTTTTTCAATTCCAGTATAGCATTTTTTATTCCTTAGAAAAAAAAACGAGAACCGCTTTCCAGTGTATTGTTATTGCGTAGTAGGAGTGATGCTGCGGGTTCATTTCGGTTTCATGTGTATACCTTATTTTCTGTGGATTTTTTTTATATCATTAAGCTCTGCTCCGTAATGAAAATACGAGTTGTATGTACACAGGACGTAAAAGAACGTATTTTTTCTGCAACAGCACACAAGTCAAGTGTAACACTTCTCGGCTTCTTAGGAAGTTTTTGGTTTTCTTGGTTATTGCTAGAAAATAATGGTTTTTACCATGAAACCAGCCTTTCCTCCCTTTCTTCTCTCATTATCTTTACATATTATCATTTTTATTCATGCATGCCAAGTAGTGTTAGTAGTGCTCGTAGTAATGTAATAGTAGTTGGAGTAAAAGCAGTAGCAACAATGATGGCAGCATCCCATTTCATCAAATCTCTCTTGCACAACATAAAGCCGCGGTAGCATAGTACCGCCGTCGTGTAATAACAACCATTTCATTTCACTCTCTTTCATGCTCTTCGTAAATATTCTCTATTCTCAAGTATCTCATTGTCAGTAGTAATAGTAGTACACGGGGATGCGAGTGGGAGAATTCATGCATATAGAGTAGCAGTTATTACGTCGTTGTATTCATCATCACTCCAGACTATTATCATAAGATGGCTTATTTCTTTTTTCACCGTTGTTTTTTCTTCTTACGTAACAGCCCGTGGAAATTTGCACAGAAAAGAAAAGTAGGAAAAAGAACGAAAATATATATATTTTTTTGTTCCTTGCTTTAAAAAATAAACCAGTGCTGTAGACTTTTTCTTTCTTTCTCATTCTCCCTCGTACACACACATGCTCATGCTCTCTCTCTCTCTCTCTCTCTCTCTCTCCTCCCCCTCTCTTCTTTTAGCTTTTTTCTGCTGACGAAGGCTGTTCTTTCAAAATGCCGATGATGACGATGAGAATGGAATGCTTCGTTTGCAATTTTTCCCCAATCCTTCTTTTCGTGCTTTTCTTTCCTCATCCTTCTTCGTATTCCTCAGCTACTGCATACTTGAACGCAAAGACGACAAGGAATCTCGGACTAAAATGTAATGGTAAGGACGATCGTGTGTGTTGATATTCATTCGCATATCATTAGATATCTCCTTTTGTGTGTGTACATATGTTTATCTGTGCGAGAGACCACTACACATATACCAAAGCAATGTTTACCGATAGTCTTGCTGCATTTTGTTGGAAGCAGGCGTGTTTGTATGGATATGTTTTGTAGGATGATAAGCTTTATTTTCTGCTACTAAAGGGAAAAAAGCTCCAGAGGGTATCATTAACCTCATGCGAGGATCATGATCATCATCAGCAGGATGACGACGATGATGATTATAATATAAGAAAAGAATAAAAATGTACGCAAACATTTTGTACTCTATTCATTCTACATCGCCTTCTCATCATCATCGTCTTGAGTGTAGCATCTTTGTGCGTACCTATATCTATCTTTTGATACACTGGCATTTCAAGTTCTCCCAATTCATTGAGCTGCCGCGTGTTACATATCCCCTACTATTGCTACTACGTCTGTTGTAACATGTCTTTGTTGTGTCGTACTACTCACAAAAAACGTAGTAGCGTCTTCAGAAAAAAAGTTTCATGCATGCATGGTTCATCTGCTTCTTTCTCTCCCTCTCTGCGACTTCTCTCTGTCTCTCTATAAAAAGGAATTTGGGCTCCTTCGCGAGACGCTCAGTACGTTAATATTGTGTAGAGCAGAAGGTTCCAGTTCTTTGAGAAAAGATTTAGTTTTTTCCGAAATACATTTAAAGTGCATATGCAAAAACGAAATACACACACTCACGCGTGTGTATCGGAACAGTAAATAACATTTTCCTTTTTAGGAAGAAAAAAAACGGTTTCCTAAAATCATTAGGGCTTTTTCTATTCATTTTTATTCAGAGTTTATTCGTAAATAGAGAGAAAAAGTTGTCGTTGAGAGAAAAGTTTGTGAAACAATCTGGCCACTTTTTCTCTCGTCTTGACAGTATCTCTCCAACAGTGTTAATATAAACAGAGTGGTCATATCACATTCTCTTCCTGGACTACAACAAAGCGGAGCAAAGTAAATTTGATTTTCTTTTCTTTTTTTGGTAGTTCATGTACTCCGGCTTGCTTGCTTGTTTTCAACTGAAAAGCACAGCGACGACAGCAACAACAACAACAATATATTACACACATTTTATAGCTGTACCATTGAACGGGGGAGAGAGAGAATGAGGCGTCTTGCCCGTCCATCTATTTATTCAAGAGGGAGATTTTCTCCATTTTCAACACTTCGACAAGAGAAAATAGGGTGTTTTTTCAACGACGACGACGACAAGAGTTGCTTACACATTTTTTTCTTGCCGAGAGTGTGGCAATGGTCTTTTCGTTTTTTCTCAAACTTCCTGTTGTGAATATCTGAACTAAATTTTTTTTTGAAAAATATTAAGTATACCTACACAGATTTTTAAAGGACATGAAGTTTTCCCCACTATTACTGTTGCTTCCTAAAATATGGAACGAGAGTACGAAGGGGAGTGCAAGAGTGAAGTAGCAGCGACGGAAGAGGAAGCAGCAGCATCTCTTTCTTTCTATCTATCTCGATTCACTCAATGTAGAGGCTACTGCTGTGCTGCTGCTTTCACTCATTGAAACCCACACGAAGAAAAGCTTTTTATACATTTTGTAAGTACGTAAAGTAGATAGTTTTTGTTGGGGGCAGCAGCTTTAGAAAGTTAGTACGGACGCGACACATTCTAACGCTGTTGAAACCCATTTGTAAAAAGGAGGAAGAGCAGCAGCAGTAGTGGTGGCGTTAGACAGAGAGTAAGAAAAAGGACAATTTTCCATGTAGGGAACAACGACTAGCTTTTTCTGTGGGAAAGGAGATAAAGAAAGCAGCACCAGCAGGAGTAGCAGTAGAAGCCCACAAATTTAAGTAGAGTGTTACTAGTGAGAGTCCGGGGTAGGAGGGAGTAAAAAGGAGAGAAAGAGACGATCTTGTTAGAAGTTTACCAGAGTATTTTCCATCCGGCTCCATGTATTCTTGTAGCACCAAATATGTACTGGTAGAGTAGTAGAATCATGCAGGAGACAGCATAATAGCGTATCAATGTCGACAACCAGGAATATTACAAAGGCTTCAACCCAAGATGCAGCACCAGAGCCTGGCAGAGAAATTTCCCGCTGTACATTATTATTATATATAGAAGCTCGCTATCCCCCCCGAAACGAGAGAAGCAACCAAGTGTCCTTCTCCGATCTTTTTCTTTTCACCCGTAGTCAGTAGAGATTCGCGAAGGGAAGCAAACGCTCACACAGAAATCGCTCCAGGAAGCTAGAAAGAGAAAACTAACGAAAACTCACCACGCACACACACATACACATACATACACTCCAGCTACAAACTCCACGGTGGATGGGGGAAAGAATAAAGTGTACAGAGATAACTCGCGTTTAGCAAGCTTTCTAATATATACCGTGTGTTTATCTCGCACGCTCTTTCACTGAGTGTTGTGAAATGCTGTTTTTATCTTCGCAGCTTTCTTTCTGCCTTGCTGTACTGGGTGAGTTTATACTCGATTTTTCTACGATTCCAGTTTTCAATAGAGAAAATATCTGGAGAACTTTGAGAATAGGATTTTAGCAAAAATGATAAAATAGACAGCAGTTGTCCACCTCTGCACAGTTTATTGGCAACGCGCGCAGTATTATTATTGGAGTGCTCTCTCTCTCTCTGTCTCCCTTTCTCTCAGTATGTAATGTACTTTGACCAGTTTTTTCTTGTGTGTATGGAATATTGTTATTGTTGTTGTGCGGAGGACCTAAAGGACAAGTGGAGGTACTAGATTCACATTTATGTTGGAACTTTGCTCTCTCTCTCTCTCTCTCCTCGGAAAAATTGAGTTGACAAGCGTTGCGGCGGTCGTGGTTGTTGTTGCAGAACACTTTGTACAAGTATAAGTTTCATAGTTGCTTGTTGTGATTTAGATGCAGTGCGAGACTCACCAGGGAATACCACTACTCCTTCCCCGAGTTCTACACCGCTTTTCACGGTAAACTAACAAAGCGTCTGCGAATAGATACAGAGAGAAACGCACGCACAATCAGAAAGCAAATAAACATAAAGAAAAAAAACGACGCAATATACACGGACACACTTGAGCAAAAGATAATATCACAAGCAGTCGCAGCAACGACAACAACAACAAAGAAACTTCACATTATTATATTGATGTTCACCGGGAATAATATGAAACGACACAGAGTTGGCTCCTGATAAGGAAGGGATAAACGTACTTTTGATTCCAATTCATGTGTGGTTGTGGCTCCAGTAAAAAATACGCGGCTCTGAAAATTAAAAAAGTGAAAGGGCATGCTGTTGTCGCCTGAAAACTGTTGGAACTACTGTGGTGAGCTTAAACGAACAATACACTGTTTGTGATGGGTGCTTATCATAACAGGACATTCACATGGAATACATGAAATGACCACGAACGCGAGGTGCGTTAAGGAAAAGTAATGAAAAAAGGGGAATTGATTTGCGAACAAGAAGCGCGATCTTGAACGTAGTATATGTGAGTGGAGCAATGCTGTATGTCCCTACTGCATTGCCTATGTAGTTGCACATTATATGTGTATATGATGCAAAGGTTATGTTTTTCTTTGACTAGTGGTCATTCATCTAGATTGCAACGTTATCTCTGGACTTGACTTTTGCTGACTTGTAACTCAGCTTAAACTTTTATCATATTCCCCAGATGTATATGCTATACCGTGTGTATACTTATCGGGAACTGCGATAAAGGAAAAAACACCAAGGAAGAAACAGTTCATCCACGTTGTTTCATTACATTTTATACTGCACTCGTATGTGGTACTCACTGAAGGTGGCAACGTCAACAACGTACTGCAGCATATTAGAACATTCTACAAGAAGCAGGAACATTCTGTTTGAGTCAGACTCTACGAAAATCCCAATCAACATGACAGTAATTCTGAGGAAAAGGAAATAATTTGTTCTTGTTACTCTTGTTCTTGCTACGACAAAAAGAAGCCCTCCCCGTACAACAAGTCTATAGCCGCAGTATTTGGAGAAGTAAAAAGGGAAATCTCTTTTGTAGTTCAGTGTCACGTAATTGTCTCTATGTCTTTTGGTGTTTTTCGTTTTGTGTGCTCATTTGACAGAAAAAAATTGTGACAGAAGCAGCAACAGCAGAGATGCATAGAAGAGAGTGAACGAAAGAGAGAGAGACAATGCCAGACGAGGTGAAACGCCTCAAGCTTGATCACTCGAAAAACTCTAGAGAATAGAAAAGAGCATCTTCGTGTTTTTCTAGGAGAACAACGACTCTCACAACAATATTTTATCATTACTATTGCGGTGTCCTGTGAAAACGGCAGTTTTCAGAGTCGTAGAGTGTGTCACTTTTAACCTTTCCTTCCAAAGTTATTTTGCTGCAGTACAATTTTCGTATTTATAGAAACGAACACACGAACGTACTTAAATATAGGTACATGTTTTAGATTTTAAGTAAGTCACTTAGTCGCGTCAGTATTTGTTATTATCATGGAAAGATCACATTTGATCATTAAGAAGTTGGCGGTGACGGCTTTCCTTGCCATTTTCGTGGGGGATTGGATCTCAACTCCAGGATTCGGTTTGACGGTGGCCCGTATCGACCCAAAACTCGTTGGAGGTAAAGAAAAAAACGAAATTTAATTAGTCTTAAGTAATGTATGTGATACCTTTACACAGGCGGAGGGAAAGCAGTAAAATCCCGGGGGTAAGGAAAACGGGATTTTAAGGGACAAAATGGAAGAGATGAAAGTATGAAACTGACATTGACGTCATATTTTTTATTATCCTCTCCCGCCAGCCCTCATTCATATGCGTAGGTATCACGTCTATATTATATCCTCCCGATCCTCCTCCTGCTGTTGCTGCTTAAGAAGAAGAATTTGAAAGCTTTTGATCTTTTCCTGCTTCTCCTCTTTTCACTTTACTGGGGTCATAAAATTGTTCGTCTTTTTTGAGAAGACTGGGTAAAATGTGCCTCTTGTTGGGTGCTCCTGCTCTGCCACTGCCATTCTTCAGAGAGCAGCAGATGATGCAAGCTTTTTTACGGAGTAGAGTTGTTTTACTACAGGAAGAAAATATACATATATAACGATCATCAGAAGAACAACTCTCTGGTCTCGTAGTTTTTTCTCCTTCTTTGAACCTCTAATTTCCCTTTTTCCCTCTTTTAAAAACTTGTTCTTTTTACCAAAAATAAAACACAAACACGCAGGCATAATCATACATATGGAAGCTTTTTTTCTCTCTCTCTCGGAGGAGAAAACTGGAAACTCCTTCTCAGGCACCACCCGGCCTTATATAAATTCCGATCTGTTTTACATTTTCGTGAGAGAGTCAAGGAGAAAATGAAATTAAAGGGGCATTTGGTTTTCTGTACGGTAAAATGAAAAAATAAAAATAGAAAAGCAAAGCAGATTGTAAGGAGCGTGTCCTTTATGTTTTTTCATTCAAACTTGTGTACCTAATCTACCTACTTACTCTGCTACTAATATGTTCATTGTTCACGTTTTGTCTGCAAATGTGTTGGCGGTGTGCTCTGTATGTGCGTGTTTGGTAGTAGTTGTTGTGGAGGCGGGATACGTATTCAAGGCAGCGCTGAATTATATGTACGTTGGTAGATAAAGCCCTCCAGGGATTTTGATTCTGGCTCATTTTCTTTGCCTTTGAAGAAAGTAGGAGATTTTTCAGGGTTAACTTTATCCTAGCTGAGACGAGATGACTGTTTCCCCTTCTTGCACTGTCAGTTTTTGCTTTTCCGTCTGTTTATGAAAAGTGCAGTGTACACCCTTTGTACCTACTTACTTACTCGAACAAGACAGCAAAGTAAAATAAAATGAGCATAGAGTTCACTTCAGACGAAAAATAGACATGCCAAAGGCATCAACTTTCATGCTGAACCGGGGCAGCAGCGCGGTACTGAAGTGTATCGTCATTGCGTATTCTAAATCACAACTCCACTCCACTCTCTTGTGTGGTGTATCGCCATCATCATCATCATCATCATCATAGAATCTCACCGCCGCCACTAGAAAAAAAATATACAAAGTTGTTTCGTAGTACCCATAATGCAGAGAAAATGCAGGGAATAATTTATAAACAAATAAAATTGAAGGAAAGAAAGCAAGGAAAATTTTAAAATACTCTTGTATTATTATCGCATCGTTACATGAATAGAGTCGTTTATGTGTTTACGTTTTATTTTATGCTTGGCTCGCGGAGGATGGAAGTTGTTAAAAGGTAGTAGTGGTAGTGGCGGTAGTGGTGGTGGCACTACTACTGAAAGTAAAAAGTGGAGTGGAAAGTTTTGATGATGTTGGTGATGATTATGAGTAGGATGCGGTAGAGGCGGCTGTAATAATGATGAGGAAAGAGAAAAGGAGAGAAAGAGAGGAAAGCTGAGAGGAAAGGCGAAAAAAGATAGGAAATGAGTGGAACGTGTGTGTGGTACACTATCAACCATGGCTCGGTGCTAAAATGGGAGGCATAATAGTAAAAACAAAAGAAAAGAGAAGCTCTTTTTATTTCGAGAATCGCAAATACACACACACACACACACACACACATAGTTACTACAGCTGTAGATGTGCAGTCATGTAAACTCGGTAATTTATTATGAAACTATAAAAACATTTTTCCTGGTTATTTGAGAGACCATAACAGGTTTGTCCGTTTGTCTGTTGTCGTCCCTTTTGACTCCCTTTCTCTCTCAAGGATTCGTTAAATTCCCCACAGAATTTGGTGCGCACAAGTAGGCTTGATACGATTGCCTAGTGTCATAGAGTCATGCCGCAACATGAAACCCGAGAGTGATTATTGCATTTCATTTTCATCCCAGTAGTAGGATCATTTTCTCGTTTTCCCGCCTGCCCTACCACACTCCACATTTTTCGGTTGCACGAGCGTAAATTCTTAATGAAAACAGTAAATCAGTTGTTTTGTACAGGCGCAATACCATGGCCCTTTTCTTCAGCGACATATTTATAAGCTTTTTAAAAAACAGGAGGTTTATTATTATTGCTTTTTGTACCAGTGTTTTTGGTCTTGGTGGTGGAGCTCTGAGAGAAGAGTAGTGTGAAAAAAAGAAAAGAATACTAATAGGTGTGAGTACCTATATTACCTATAAATGTATGGGATGTTATCCTTGTGTGCTGCGCGCGGGTTAGCATAAAATGAAATGGGAGAAAGGGAAAAGTGTACGACGACTATTATTGTGAAAGGGGGAGATATGCTGCAAACAAGGTTATTAGAAAGGAGAAACAAAAGGCAGGACGCTCCTCTGACTTGAGTCTTCTTTCTAATTACGTGGCGTACATATTTTCTACCCTAATGCTGCACTGCCTCGCAACTCACGAGCAGCAGCAGCAGCGTGTAGCGTAGTTGTAGTAGTAGAGTAGAGATGTATTAAATTATTTTTCCCTCCTTTTTAAAATAGTGTTCTATTATAGGGTGATCACGGTGACTTGGCAGGTTGATGATACGATACGGTGTATTCATTGAAGCATATAAGATAGGGAATAAGGAAAAAGCATGTGACGAAAGTTCATGTACGTGTACACCTTATTTCATCTTCATTCATCTTGTTTTTTGTGAAGTCGACGGTTAGTTGTACACCATAGTGGTATTAATGGGTGTATGTACGTGAACGAGGATAAGATGCCGACCAGGTTCCAAATAATACGCCACCCTTTTATTCGTCTTCCCTTTCGTTGTCTTTTCGTTTTTGGTTCATTTTCCATCCATAAAGCCTCTTTTGTTTTCTGGCGAGCGTTTGTACGACAACGTTGTCTTAATATTATTATGTATGTAAGTGGATAGATGGGCAAAGTAGTTGTGCTGAATAGTGTTGAAGAAAATTAGATGGAAATGAAAGGAGAAAAGTACGGAAGACAATTTGTGCGAGCTCTTCTTTCATTCTTATCCGCTTTTTAGCTATTTGGGTTTGTACGTGTGCAGTTGTGAGTGGCAGAAGAAAAGCCAGGGAGCAACTTCTTCATAAATTCTAAGCTGATTGAAGTTGACTGGTACATACACACGTGTATAGTTAGCATTTATATGTTCCGAGATAGTAGTATGGATGGTGTATATATGTACGGAGCGAACCACCATCTTCACTACTTTCTTGCATTACTGACTAAAACTAGTCTAGCGTTATGGTTTCTTGTTTTCGTGCTCATCTCTCCAGAAACAGCAGACTTTGTTGTGGTAGTGGTGTATGGTGGTTGGCAGACAAGCCAAGGAAAGTTTTTTTTCGGAGAAAGTAAAAGAATAGTAACGAGATTGAGCAGATATAACGACAGAGAGAGAGATATATGCTGAAAGCGTGAAGGATTTAGCCTTTGTCAATGTTTGGACGGGTAAAGATGAGACTGACCTTGATGAGGATTTACTGGAGCAACCAAACTGCCACGGTGACATTCCCTTGTAGACGCCTATTTACATGCTCCCCGCTACGTCGACAAACAGCACAGAACAAAGATGTACGCCAACTCGTGTGTGCTTGTGTATGTATGTCGATGGTCGTATCAATGAACCGAAGGTAACATAGCATAGTGGTGTGAGATATCGTGTATATATGTCTTTGTAGTTGGATGGTAGTGGTTGCAAACTGGGATCAGATGGACAATATTATTTTTTTCATTCTGCACTCCACAAACACCCAAGGGTCGACTAGCATTGCTGACGTGATAAGATGACACAATAACGAAAGGGAATATGAGAGTTGATGAAGAATCGTGTTCGTATTTTGTGAAGGTAATGGTGATATGCTGGTATAGTAAGCTTTTGATTTTGTTGTAAGCGAGTGGCAGTGTGCCTGTTCTTGTAAGTAGATGACGAAATGTTTGTTTTAGCCTAAAGTTGGATAAAAGAGAGATTTTACAAAGTTATGGATACTTGCATCTAAACTCTCAGGGAAATTATTGTCTGGTTCGTGTACAAAGAGACGTGGGAATTTTTCGTCAGCAGCATAAACCGATGAATCCCATAAAAACACCCGGGACCATGACAAGGTCGTGCTTTTGACGAGAACAAAAGTTGTTGCAAAATACCACGGTGGCGATGATGGCATGTAATGATGTTGTCGTGCGGTTTGAAGTTTAGTTACCGTCACATAAACTTACTATTACTTTTAGAAAGTGAAATGCGGTGTGTTTTCTTTGCACTCTCCACTCTCCTCATATCATTTTCTCCTTTTCATAACACCTTATCAAAATTGCATGCACTCTGGTTTAATTTGCTTAAAACTTGTTTGACGTTGTTGGGGTGAGGATGATTACGATTAATATTAAGAAAGGTTGAGAGATAAAAGAGAGTCAAAGCTGAAAAGTCCAATGATTCTGATGTGTGACGCTGAAAGCCGCTACTGAAAAATTCATGACAAGAAATAGACAACCTCTGCCGAGGTGAAGATGTTGTATGCTTTTCGGGTTGAGTACACACCAGAGACTGGATAAGTTTCTTAGACTCTTGCGCCATGATTATGTGTTTTTTCTTCGTGTGCTATGAGTCTATGTGTGTGTGTGCTTTAGAAGATGATGGTGTTGCCCCATGTTGCTCCGGAGGTCATTCCCTCGGTTTAAACTTTGTTATGATTACTACTACAACAAGATCATTTTATTATAGTGGACTGGACTAATAAAGTACGTGTTTGTTTTCTTCCCTGTACATACATTTATGTACATACATACTAGTTGGCAATTTTATATTTATTATGTCTTGTTGCTCTTGCTATAATGGCACTATTTACCTTTCATCTCATACAGTGCTGAGCCAAGTATTCACATTTCGCCACATCAATTCTTAATGAACTACCTGCTCTCCTTGTCTCTCTCTCTTTCTTTCTCTGTTGACTCAACTGCACTTGTAACTTTAATGTTATGAGGCAGCTGAGTAGTATTAATATATATTATTAACAGTACTGTTTACAAGTAAATATGGGTTGCTTTACAATATTGTCAGTCTACCAACTTACTACTCCCAACTCGACTTTTCGACGCGGTAAGTTATCGTGACACAAGTACATAGACAGCTTTGTATGTACCATGTATATTTAATCAAGATACCTACCAATACGGTAAACATTTTGCCCAAAGGGTTGCCTAATAATATTTTGCACATGTTTCCTACGTCCTTGAAGGGAGAAGGTTCATAATGGCACATATGATATTATATATGGTTGACCCTAAACCGTCACTACAACATCCAGCGTCGTTTTCTTGGAATGTACATGCAGAATTATAACATGAAGTATATAGAGCTTTTCTGAGAAAAATAGTACTTGTATCTATCATTAATATCTTCAGATTTCTGCCTGGCAGTGGTAGAAGGATACCAGTGAGCCAGGTTTTAGTTGGAAAAAGGGAAAGTCGGTCGTGTTTTCATAAGTCTGGGTTATCACAGTTGGATGAGCGGCTGACAAGACGATAGTGTACCATGTAGATATATTAGATATGTATAGATAGAACTCGTGCTTATCTTTCTATAAGGTAAGGTGATTTTCTAGTGAGGAAAATGAAATAAGTAAACCAAGTAAAAAAATGTAAAGTAAAAGTGGGGCGGGAAGGAGTATGAGCGAGGTACTAGAACATGGCAATGTTTGTTTGTACGAACATTATTCAGATTTTCTTGGTAAGATTATATTCAATAAACGGCAGGAAAGGAGAACGTGGAAAAAGAAATGGAGAAAAGAAAGCGTATTGCTAGTGTTCCGTATGGTGTATTTCTCCTTTCCTTTTCAAAATGAAGCTTTTTTCAACTCGGTAACGAGTTGATCATGCTCCTTTTGGAATTGATGGTGTAGTTTGAAAGAGGTCGTTGTAGGCTATTTTTGTTCCGTTTGCTTTCCTGTACCGAGAATAGAGAATGAACATCATTGAGCAAAAGATGTGGGTGGTGTAGGATGTATTTAGGGATATATACAATGCAAGTCATACAGTAAAGATGTTGATGATAGAGTGATATGGAACTGTTGTTGTCGTTGTTGTTCTCAGCATATTTCGCATTAGTTGTTTTATTGTATTTTATTAGGTAGTATGTAGGCAGATTGAGTAGACATTGAGAGGAAAAACTCTCCAATTCCATTGTTGGCTTTTACGATCAAAAGTCTCAAATTGCCAGGTTGTTTACTTTGCCCATGCCTAATTTGTTGTTCTCTAACAACTTGCTACCATTCTATACCCCACAAGAGAAGTTTCCAATTCAATTCATTGTGCCAAGAAATGTACACAATGAATGACTCTCTGTGAATACATGTATATATATACATGTGGGGGTAGTGCATTATATAGAAAAGTGGCTGATTGCTGCTCTGGTTCCTGCGATTTCCCTTTCTCTACCCTGCACACTATTGGGACGGCAAAGAGAAAAAAGGAGAAAAAACTTGTTGTGAGTAGACTTCCACAATGATGCTGATAAAGTTTCATCCAGCAGCAACTCACCTTATATCCGTCTAGTTTAGAATTGGTTTCTGTTTCATTTCCATCAGCATCAGTTTCCCTTTCACTTTTAGATATACTCCTCCGTTTTTCGAGAGAGAACATAGATAGTTAAGAGAACAAACGTAATGGTAGCTTAAATGGCTTTGTTTGATGTATGGCTCACCTTTTCCCTTGTAGCCCCTTTTACTACCGTATATACAGTTATCATTGCTTTAAAGCACATTTTGTTAGGAAAAAACAGCACTAGTGCTGGAGAACCATAACGAATGTAATCTACTCTCGGGTGTATTAGTATCACAGATAAAAAATTAGGTGCATTTACCCTTTATCAACATTAATTTTTGTCTGCGGGTAGACATAATCCGATCCTTCCACTCGTTATCCATTTTCCAATGAACACGATGTTTATGTTCATTTGCTTGATGATTGTTCATGTTCAAAGAAGTGATTATTGTGATGTGGCATGTAGACAGGGAAAAGAGGCGGGGAATGTACGCGTCTGCATTAAAAGATGGAACATTTCTCCTGGAACGTACTAATGTCAGAAGCGCATGTAGCCAGCAGCGGTAAAATGAATGAGTAATCGTTCTGAAAACTCGTGTTCACTCGCAAAGCATTCAGATTATCAATATGACGTCGTAAATGAAAACGAGAACTGAGTTTACGTAAGTAGGTACGACCTTACAAACATCCGACTGCCGCCCACTGCTGGCATCATTTTGTGCGGAGTTAGTATACAGCTGTCCGAAGATAAGATTATAGTGGCAATAACTTAAAGGAATTATCAATTTTGATGTGCGCATATTCTTTGTAGCTGGAATGACGTATAATAATAATATTAAAAATATTAAGCGAAAATGTAGTGCGTAGCAAACAGAACGGAGACAGTCATTCCCAAAAACGAACTGTTAATCTAATTATAAAATTCAATATTTAGTTCAAGCCGAAGACTGCGACTACGTCAAGCGACTGGGCAGCTGGTACTTTTGGCTGAAGTTTGTGAATGAAACGCAGTTTCTCAAACTACGCGTCGCATTTAACATTATTCATATGACTTTAATTACAATAATGAATGGGTTATGATGAAAATCACAAAGCATCTTGGTCATAGATTGTTGTATGAAAAGTCGTGATCAAGTTCTCCTCCTCCTGCCTGCTGCTGTGCGAGTTCGCTCTGCTTCTTTCAGCAGAAGACAAGGAAAAGCTATGTCTGTCGTCGTGTTGTAGAGTCATGGTGGTGGAGACACGATGCTGATGCTGATAGTGAGGAATAAAGCGCCAATGGGCTGTAGCAATATTGATGTTACTCACAACACAACAGTGATGTTCCTTTATGTTCATTTCAAATTTATTTCATTACATAAGAATACTCTATTTATACTCTGTGCGTACTACTTTTTAGCCTCCTTTGCAAAAAGACGATGAAAGAGCTCCCTTGTTTCAATTTTGCACAAAGTCGTGGCCGAGAAATGGATGCCACAAAGTATAAAATAAATGTCGGCTTGCGTGGTTTAGTTTATATTTAAAGGGGAACGTATAATTTTTGTTACATGTGCAAATTATGTAGTAGTTTTAAAACCATTTCATGCTTACATTCAGTAAGGAGCAGTTTTACTTCCTTGCAAATCAAAACACTATTTCTCTGATTGAAGTTTAATCGAAAGTACGTTTTGAGATCGTGATACGTAGTTCAGAAGCTCGCTTATAGACAATATATAAATATGCATATCGTGTATATAAATAATATCTACCAACTTTTTACACCCTTTTATAAAATATTAATATTATGTTTATTCTTTCGTCCAAGATTATATTATGCTCCATTTATATTACCCCTACAACGCCAAAGATGAAAAGTAGGAAAAGATTTTTTCTACGTTTACCTTATCGTGAGTGCATTTTCTATAAACAAGCAAATGAGCTGAGATGGTACCATTTTTATTTGTTTGTAATCAATAATCATGAGTACTTAAATACAAACCTTGCGTTGCCTTCCCGAAAGATCATTCACATTGATCGTCCTCGTCAATAATATTTTGTAAAATGTTATTTTTCGATGTAAATGGCTTATTATTTCACGTGTCTAATAATTGAATAAGCATAAATATATATAGTTACATTTATATCCTGACAATATCAAGCTAAATTGGTCCATTTCATGGAATTTATTATTAACCTGATACATATGTAACTGTGTGCATATACATGTATATATATGTGAATGTGTGTATATTTGATAAGGATTCTATTTTATTTTTTTCATATGGCAGGAACTTTTTACTTAAAAAATGAGCTGGGATGAGTAGTTTTGCGGGTTATTTGAGTTTGTCGAGTTCCACAGAACTACAGTCCTCAAACGTAAAGTATGTGTTGGGACAATGTTGTACAACGCACGAGGCTGGTTTTTTTTCTGGGAAAAGAGGAACAGAGTGAAAACATTGGGGAAACTAGTTTTCTCTCCAGTTTTTTTCTGTATTTTTTCCTTCTCCTCGAAAACTCTGTTCTGGAGCGAAGCTCATCAAGATGAAATAGGGTCGAACAATTTGGAAATGTAATATGGTGGTAGAATGGAGTTGTAGCAAGGGTTTTTATGCACATTACTACTTTTACATCTTCAAGGAAAAATGTAAGGAAAAGGAAACTTTTTTCCGGAACGGGTATAATAATAATTCTCTCTGTCTGTATGATGAACACTTCTTCCTGCGACTGTTGAATGTTGATGATCATGATGATAAGAATGGCCCTATACGCAGACACATTACCCATTTACATCATCGTCATCATCATATGTAAAGGATGTAGCCACTCCATACCTTCTTAGGAGTAGCAACCACTTATATTTCTCCACGCAAAGAAAAAGTTTTATTGTTTTTCTTTCCAACTTGTTTCTGTGGGTTCCTTCCTCAATTTTTGCGCTGAATCTTCTTGGATCTGTGTTGGACTGTTGAAAGATGCGTAAACATGGGGTCTTCTCCTCCAAAGGAGAAGGACAAGAGTATCTCGAAGAGAACGAGAGAGATGAAGAAGAAAAAAACGGAAACTTTGTTTGGTTCCTACTTTTTGTAGTTGCCAACGTTGTTTTCAGTATTTGTGTCTTTCAACATTTTCTTGTCTTCAGTAGCATCATAGCCCATTCAACCGTAATCATCGTCCAACTGGTATTTTTTGTTTGCTGCATGTTCACTTCTTTTTTCTTACTTTTTCTTTCTTCTGTCTCGTACTCTCCACAGAGTCACCCAGCTTCCTTCCTCCTCCTCAACTTATACTCAGAGACATAAAAAATCATGAGGAACGAAGGCGATGAACATGATGACTATGGGAAATGGGAAAAGTGAATAAAGTGCGTACACGCGCCACGCGCGTCGTGGATGACCGAAAAATATTGTGATGATCATGGAGTAAAAGTGGTAGTCTCTGTAGTAGCTCGAGACCTTAGCAAAAGTAATTTTGTTATGTGATGATGTGTCTTGCTTATTTCGACACATGGCTTTCTAGTAGAGGTTTCGTCTCTTCACCTTCCTTAGTGAGATAACATATATTCGAATACATATATACCACTGGGCATACAGACACATCACGCCTGTACTCCATTTGCTGTTCTGTCTTGACTTCAGAAGAAACCGGCACTTGACTTGATAATACGATGATGGTCGTAATAAGATCAGTACGCGAAGGCTCGCGAAAGAAAAAAGAATAAAACACACGTCGTTGTCGTCCGTCGCGTGTGCCGCTCATTTTCATTTCACACAGCCAAAACGCTTAGATCATGTATTTTTCTTCTTCTTTCTTTCTTTTCCTTTGTGTGTACATGGATGGGAGTGTGTGAAAAAAATATATCAGAAAAGGGAATGGAAGAGAGTGGAAGCCCCAGCTGAGAAGAAGGAAAGAATAGCATATGTTGCCATTAGTATGGATGCCTGTGCTTCTATTCAGATTGACTTGAATGTGAAGAGTTGAGAAGCTGAGTGAGTTTTTCAGTTGACTAGCCTGTTTCCTCTCCTTTCGTTTCTTTTGCCGGAGAAAACTTTTTTTTATACTTTCCCTTGGTACATGTGAAACTAGAATGTGTATATATGTTGCTGCGTTGCGTGTGTGATGATTATGGAAAAAGAAAGGATCCATTCAGAAGAAGAAAGGTGTTTGCACTCTTTTTTCAAAGCTGTTAAGATGATGATGACAAGGAAGAAACTGAAAGTGAGAAGCACGAGAAGGGCGAGCGGGAGAAAGTAAAAAAGTGTTTGAAATGCTACCCCGCCCAAAGAGCCTCCTCCTTTTCACTTGAAGTGAACTTTTTTCTTCTAAAAAACGAAATATACTTTGCAATAAGGTAATCCGTATGTGTACACGTACGTACGCTCAGAGATGCATTCACTTCATACGGAATAGATACATACAAACCTATCTATATACGATTTTCACGAGTACAATGCTTTTACTACTCTATTTAGAGGATATGGTCATGAAGATGACGATGAAGAAGACGAGAAAAGGAAAAAGAAGATAAAGTGGTAAAACGAGGAGACCATCACTCCTCTCCTTAGTTGAAAATAAGCCCAGAAAAAATCAGTGAGTAGAGAGAAATAGAAAAGTTCTTTTTTGTTTGTTCTGGTGTTTGGTGTTCACTAGTTTTGGGTCTCACCTTTCCAACTAAAGCGTTATTTTCATTAAAGTACATGCAAGCATAATAGAGAAAGCAAGAAAGAGGGAAGAATTTATAAAGCAGTAAAACAGGAAATGGGGCGGTGTGTACCAGTTTCATTTTCCAAAAGAGAGAGACGGAGGAATATTATAGATGCCAGTAATATCATGTTTCTTATGAATCAAATATGAACTTTAAAAATTTTAAGGGGTTACACGTTACACTTTCCTCATTATTTTTCTTACAAAGCTGGAACTGTGTAGCCAGCTGAAGTAAGCGCTCCAGAGAAAGGGAACGATAGTCGGGCAAGGGAACTGGAGACAAGGAAGGGACTAGGGTTGGCTGGCCTGGTGTGACATATTTTAAAGCAATGTAAGTATTTAGAGCAACACGACTCAGCACATTTCCTTATTCCCTGGAAAGCTGTTATTTTTTCAAAATGAAATTTAAATTGTGTCATTTGAATTCTGCTGACTCACGTGCACAAGTCACGGCTGCCGTGTTGAAAGTTTGCCTCGACGCTACTAGTACATTTTCGTCCTTCGCCTGTCCTCCCTCGAAAAAGGAAAATAGACTAACCAATTCGATGGGAGAAGAAAGCATATGCACTGTGAAATCCAGACAGTTTTTAACTTACTGACAGAACTTAGTGCCTTGTCAAGTTAAAATTTATTTCTTCCTGGAAAAATTTTGAATTCGCCCCTGTATCGTATCTGCATGTTGAAGAGGAGAGTCGAAAAACATGTTCGCAAAGGTGGCTTGTCGGTAGAAGCCAGAGGTAGGTGGGTTTTAACAAGTTTGACTGTGACAGGTCTCTTTCTATATCCAATTTATTTTTATTGGAATGAAGTGTCATGAGAAGATGTCACACTTATGCTGTTAACGAAACGCAGAAAAGGCAAACTCATCCAGGAAAGTATATATACACAGCAGCACAACGTCCGTATTATGAGCACGAGGTGGTAGGTGCGACGGAAAAAGCTTTTTTCGATGAGAAACTGCTTAGCATTCATCCAAGCAACCATACTGTTCCTTTCGTAAGAACGTTTTCCATGTTCAGCTTTCTAAACCAAGTCAATCCAGTGTGATTGGGGAACTGGCAAAAATACAGCACGCAGGCGATATTATCATCCATTTACCTATATTTACAGTCGAGCCCCACAACTGCAACTGGCTAACCAGCGGAAACCTTAACCATTGCTGAGGGAGAGAACCGATATCCACTTTTGCTAAAGGCATCATGGAGAATAATTTTAATTGGATTTTGGATCTTATTTTTTGCTCTATTCCATAAACTTTGGCTGGGTACATTTTCTCTTTTTGGGGTCCACCACAGCATGGAGCGGTGTAGTCACTGTCACAACTATAAACGTTTGGTTTGGGATGATAAATGACGACGAAACTACTTTGAAATGCACCTGCACCACTAGAATTGTGTTGAATAAAATGGTAGTTTATCACCCCACTTGGTGTTTTGTTCATGTCTAATGTTGATAGTTTTTCAACTACCCCTGCTACGATGCGATGCAAAGTTTGTTGTGAATGTTTGATGTGTTATTTATGCACTTTAACAATAAAGTAGGGAATTAAAATTCTTGCTAAATTGTCATTGAGGATTACGTAGGACGAATGTGCGTTCACAGAATCCTTATGGTCTCTTGTACGGTGTGGAGAATCTGATTGCGTTCAATTGTGCTGAGACGGAAACATCGAGGCATAAAAATTTCGAAAATTATTGATGGGAATTGAAACAATATTCAGTTGTTTGTATTCCTAAATATTGTTGTGATTATTGCACCGTTGCGATCTGTAATTTTACGAGATATATCTAAAAGTGGATTCAATGTACAAATTACCTCTGCACGTATTACTGTTCCGGATGTTTTGTGACAAGTTTAATTTAATCAATATGCATGTGAGACATGGATTTCTCAACAAGTGACGTATCATCTTATGCTAGTAGTCACGAAGAACCTAGAACGGTATACGATCGCCGACTACATACTTTATCTACTGGAGCTCCTTGTTTCCGAAATCATATCCGAAAATTGTCTTGCCTGAGCACTGTATTGCATGACAGATGTCGGGAATCATTGCAGAGTTTCTGGTCACTGGTGCTTTGCTTCTGTGGACCACAGAAGGAGTGTACATCGCCAATCCACCGTACTATTGGACAATGATGGGTGCCAGCGACCCCAACAATCGACGTGGCTCTGACGGTGGGGATGAAGAATTTTGGAAAGTGAGGACATACACTAATGAAGACTTTTGGTTTCCGAATCCTTCAGTCTCCCTGTCGGCACAGCCATCCACATATAAGTCGAAAATCCTGATGTCCGACGAACATCAGCAGTTTAATAACCAAACGGACTTACAACTGCCACAAGGGAATTCCATGCAAAGAAGATCGGATGAGGCGAAGCTAGCGATTGCCGATTTTTTATCATCCAACCGATTCGATTGTAAAGTTGGTGACTACAATCATTTCTGGCGGTGTGCAGTCAGAAATCCGGGATCATACATATTTAACTACTGACGACGATAATGAGTTCTGACGAGAACATTGCTGACCCAACGGAGCATCCTATCCACAACAACGGAGACAGATTCTGAAAATGAAAGTAGCGATACGATTGTTGATATACAACAACTTCGATCGGTTAGATCGACTCCTATTTACAGTAGCATATCTTCGGATGTAGGAGTATCTGTAAGACGAAGACAGAGAAGCAATAATTTAATAAAATGCCGAAACCATAAAATTGTAAATCAATACCGCGTTTTTAATAATAACAAATACACATAATCATTAATATATATAAATATTTTATTTTCCGTTTTCTTTCGTTGTTGTAACCGTTATTCGTGTTAAATATATAATAATTAATACAAACTTTGTCAAGATTAATATTACAACATTGCATTGGCTGTCATATAATTTTAGTCGTAAAGTAGATTGTATAGTGTAGTTTTTCCATTCCATTAGATTTTCCGTACTATGTATTTTTTAAGTTTCACGGGTAAATTTATTTAGTGTATGTATACATTTGTATTTTTGTATGCAGCATGAATATTACACATGAATAGAAGTAGCTCATCAAAGTTGAAGACCAACTATTAGAACTAGCACTAGTGTTCCATGGTAGATGTGACACATGCCAGAGAAATTATGAATTTTTATTGTTCTTTCGTGAATGCATACATAAATCTGATTTTTCGCAGGTAATATTACACTTACGGCAGATACAGAATGAAACTGCATCGTCGAATTCTCTTTCTTACAAGTCAATTGTTAGCTCAGTTCGCAAAATTCCCTTACCTCTGCCACAATCAGTTTGATCTTTGGGGTTTTCAAAAAGTGTTTTATCATTTACTGAATTATGAGAAATATGTTACCAGTTGAAGCTTCCTTGTTCGCAATACCACATTTCAACCATGTCGAATTTTCATGTTCATTCAGCCGCATTCACACACATCGGCAACTTGATTCATTTTATTTCACCATGATTTATCCAATAGGAAAAAATACATACAAGTTTCTTATTTCACACCATGACAAGTAAAATTAATCTTAGCGGATAGAAATGTCATTTTTGTAAGTTGTTCGGAGACAGAACGGAAAATATGTAACGCAATAGTTAGCAACTCTCTATGTATCTTCTTGCCTTTCCCAGAAGTTAGTATCTACATTTTCTAAACAGTTTCGTGTTCCTCTTTCTCCTTAATACGTGTGGCCTCCTTTACCAACATTCATGATTAATGATCATACGTTTCTGCGTCGTTTCGAAAATGTTGGCATAACGGCGGAAATGAATGTGTGATACGTAAGAAGTTGGAAAAGGCCGTCGTGTCACGCAAGCAAATATCAAATGAATGTGACAGTGAAACCACAGAAATTAAGTCACATCACGCTTCAATCTTATACCTTCCGGGAAGCCCCACATTATATTCCTCGGTTCAAATTCGATTTGATTGAATTGGTTCTCACTATTTGCTTTTGCTTGTTTGGTCGCTTTACCACTCCAGACTCAAAACTCTGCTTGCCACCATACCATCACCGCACCGCCATCGTTACCATTGCAAACCCGAGCGAGTTGAGTGGTGGTGCCGGTGGTGGGGAGACAAGTCAAGTGCCAAAGTCTTCCAACATTTCGAACAAGAATCCAATCGAAAAAGTTTGTGGTCTATAATGGCACATACTGCTCTGCTCTCATCCTCTATTTATCTGTGTATTTCCTTTTACGTAGCTTTGTTGTCTGTGTGTGTACATCGGTACTCCTTGTTCAGCTGCATAGCTTTCTTGTTCCCTCCTCCTCCTCATCCTCTTGAAGGGTTGACAGTTGGCACTTGTCGCACAAGTGTTTACATTTTAGGCCAGCTTTACCGCTGTATTTTTTGTAATACTTATATTATCATTATGCCATTCTTTCTCAACAAATCTGCGAGAGTTTCCGCTATTTTCCTTGCAAAATGCTCGAGTTCGGGAAAATTTTAAAAGAAACTCTCCATCTCGTTTTATCCGCTCACTTTTTTTTATCCGGGAAGCATGCCACATCACAGCTTCCATATTAATTTTCCATGGAAAATGTTAGCTGGTGTGTGTTCAGTGTGCTGTGCTGCTCATGTGATTTTGTTCGCTTAAATGCAATTTTTATTACAATCTGGGGATACGTCGACTTAGTACTCGCTCATGCAAGCATTTGGCGTATCGCGACAACGAGTTGCTGCGTGTGTGCTTCGCACAGCAAAAATTCATTTTGATTACCAGCTTTCACACTTTTAGGTAACTGTAGGTACGAGCAGCTTTTTTTTCTAGAAAGAGGGCTATTTTTTGCGTTCCTTGTCCCCTTGATGTCATGGAATTCTCAGGAAGGAATGTAGAAACAGGGTTTTTGTTAGGAATCCTCGAAAAAAGACATGTCAACAACTTTTGGTGCGCGCGGTGGATAAAATGAAAGAAATGTGTATAAAACGAACTGTATATGTCTATGGGGCTTACTTTGTTTGGCTGCTTTCTTCACTTTTCTACGAGTATGTGAGACACAGAGAGGTGGCTTCAATGGATTCCATTAGCTGGCAGCTTGGCTCCTTTTTTGCAATTGTGTTCTGTTCTGGAGGCTGCACTTTTTCCATTTCAAACTCTTGCTCAATCTCGTTTCCTTTTTTAAGTTGTGTCGATTTAGTGTGCCTGTGTTCTAGATATTTTTTTCGCTCTTGTCATCCTCGTAGTCATCGTGATCATCGTCGTCATCACCATCAACATGATCTTTCGTGATCATCAAAACTCGTTGAGCCATGACTATGCATAACAGGGGAATATACATATAGCAGCGCAAATGCGCCGCTGCTTGCCTGCTTGTTCTACCATGGTAATCATCACAATGACTCCATTTGCGAGTCAAATGTGCGGAAAAACTGAAAAAAAACGCGGAGAGAGATTTTGCTTCCCCTCAGCAACCCCGAGTCGAAAGAAACTGTGTCATATAATAATCCACATTATACGGGCTCAGAGTACAACAACTTCGGCAGCGGAACAACGACAACGACCTATAGAATTGCACATCACAACGAAAAATAGAAAAAGGCAGCATCGTCGTCGTCAATTCTGCTTGTGGCAATTGTATGCGTGCTTATGCTTATGTGTCATGTTGTTTTGTGTCCTCCATAGTAGTCGTAGTGGAACAGAGAAAAACTTTCTAGGGATCGTTCAAGGGATATCGTGTCATCGTAGAAAGTATTTATGTAGGTAAAAGCTTAAGTTGAGGAAAACGACCTCGCAACGTCGTTTGCACCGTAAGGCAAGCAAAGTGAGCAGGAAGTAGTAAGGATTTTAAATGAGCCTTTCCAGTCCTATCCGGCGTAATCCGGTGCCCCGCCGGAAAGATTAATGAAAATTATATATTCTCGGTGAATAATAATAATAACTCGCTGACTAAACTTTTTTTCAAAATTGAAAGATAGGAAGGGTTTTTAGATGTGACGGCGGGGCTTTATCTATAGACGCATGATTACCGAAATGAACGTAAACTGTATAAATTATGCGGTGCGTAATTCTTCTTTCTAAAATAGGAGCTTGGTACCTACTTTTGCCGTTTTAGAAAGTTTTTGCTACAGAAAAAACATCTAGTTTAAATTAAAACCATTTACGATTTTTATTGTAATTCTAATCGCCTAATTTTCTCTTTTTATATTATTTGGCAGGCTCATTGAAATGTTCCGAGTCGGAGTTCCAATGTCTAAACCAACAACATTGTGTCCCGTCCCGGTGGAAATGCGACGGAGAGAATGATTGCAACGATGGAAGCGACGAAGATCCACAATTATGTAGTAAGTCCCAAAATACATATACGGTAATACGATTTTCACTGATGCCGTAAGGCGTAAAAGCGGTGGAAGGATTGTAATCATTTTCACAATTTTCAGTTTGGCAAAAAACCTTCTCTCGTAATTTCTTGCCTTAGGAGTTCATATCGTCATTTAACACATTATGGTTTTTGGCTATGCAGAAAAAAGGAAGAAATATGTTGTATGGGTATATATACACATTAGAATTGCATGTAGAATTTATTTGCCAGGCCTGGAATTGGAATGGAATAGAAATGGGAGTTCCTTTCAAAATATAAATAACTACACATGGAAAGTAGTAAATAGAGGCATAGAAATGGTGGCAAAAGTCGGGAAACATTATCATTACGATGATTACATAAAATAGCAAAGGGTAATTTCATCCCTGGTGAGTCAACAACGCAATATTTATAAGCATCCTGGCACCTAGCAAATTCGACTGGAAGATTTCTCCCTCGATAAATGCACGACCACCCGAAAAACCACACATTGTGAGCTTATTGTAAGAGCTTCTATATTTATACTACACATTGCTGGAAATTCCCAAGCGGTGGTCTCAGTGTTTGCTTTGTGCTCTCTAATGGCACGACATTGCGCAAGAAAGAAAGCAATAATTTTAATGGCCGTTGCCGCTTTTAAATGATGTTTCTTCTTGTGTAACCGTTTTCATAATCACTGAGAGAAATGTACGGCAAATAATAATGAGTGAAGTGAAGGCACGCGGTGAAAATGTTTCAGTTGAATGTTGACTATAGTGGCGGTGGTACACATACATGGGCTTCAAAACGTACAGGCATAGATCCCAAAGAGATGGGAACATTTAGCGATAACCATTCCCAGTACACCGCGGCTGCTGATGACGATGATGGAAGGAAAAATTGCGAAACGGCCCTGTACTGTACATATATAGGTACTTACGCTGAAGGAATGTCGTAACAGCCCATCAGATCGCATCTTGAATTTTACGCACGATGTCAAAATGTGACCGTGTCGTCTGTCTGTGTCTGCTATGCTGCTGTTTAAATGTGTCGCACTGTAGTACGGGGAGGAAAAGTCAGAGAGGGATGGCGACGCATACTGCATGCACAGCAACAAAACAGAGTCGTTGATTCTACGTAATTCCAGAGAAAAGATGCACAAGACATAATCGCACAATTGAAATAAAATGTACAATAGTACTGCAATGGGAATGGCTTTTACCTTCTTTTTTTGTCCCCCACTCCCCACACGCTACTTTGATACGTGAGCTTATATACATAAGCAAACCTTATGTACGTGTGTGTCCGTTGATCTTTAAATGGCGTTTCTTGTGATATAGAGACCCTGTAAGCGGAATGCTCATGCAGTTGACGATGTGTTTTTCTCTCTCTGCTTTCCTAATGGGAAATTGCAAAGAAAGAAGTAGCTGGAGCGAAGAGAGAGGAATAAAGGGAAGTTGACGCTCTTATACTGCTACTCTGCTGTGTTCAGAAGGATATCTCGGTTGAGTAAGTAAAGTAAAGTAGCAGTAACAGCAGCTGACAACGACTGTTAATATTCCATTAAGAATTCACCTCACAAAGCGTATATACATAATCTTGCACACTTTTGACTTTTGAATTGGGTGATTTCCTTGGCAAGACAAGGAAAGGGAGGTGCTTTGAACGCCAATGCCACACACTACGCCAGACACCACTCTGCTGTAGTACCCTCAGCAATATAAAAAAAACCGAGACCACTGTACTGTGTACAGTCATCATTATCAACAGCCTCATCGTTTCGTTCTCCACCTTTTCCTACATGTACATACTCTGTATATAATGGTTTGCTAAATAGAAGAAGAAAGTCATTCTCTCCCTTACTCCCTTTCTCGTGTCTCGGGAACTTTTCAACTATTTCCAGTTTTTGACTTTTGGAATTTTGTAAGAAAGGAAGTCATCTGGAGACGGTTGTGTGTTACGCACTTTTTGGCTCGTTATATACGCATTGGAAACACAGTTTGCGAGTTGCTATTATTATGGCGGTTTACTGAAATCTGGATATGGAGAAGAATACATGTAATAACATAGCTGCTACTGCTGCTGCTGTTTTGTTAGAGTTTTCTTCGTAGAGAAATTAATCAGAGAAAATGGAGATTGCCCTTGAGAATCTTCACCTCATATTCTTCAAATTCTCCACCAGACGAAAAGTTTCCTTGCTGACTTCTTCCCCAGCACAACCTTCTTTCCATTATCCCAGCTATTATTATTACTTTAGAATATTGAAGAAACTTAAAAGCTGACGGAGCCAAAACTTGAATAAATAACACTTCTACTACGGTAGGTATTAGGTATATGTATATACGTTTGCCTGCGATGGTCGTCTATCGCCTTCGGCGTCCTTCCAAGTTCGGTTGACAGTCACTTTTTCTCTCCTGACTTCTCCAACTTTTACAAAAAAAAATTCGCTGTTTTAATGCTACAGCAGCAAAATAATAAAATTTTAAGCTCTGGAAGCTCCAGCAGCGGAGTTTATTACGGATGCTGATGGTCTATCGTGCCGGTGTCCAATTTTATATGTATCACGCCATTTGGTGGTGTTTGGCTCATGTCTTTGCCATCGGCATTTTGCCGTCAAAAAAGCCTGAAAACCAAATGTTAAACCAGGAACTTGGAATCTGTCTTGCATATCATCATCATCATATCTTGTTGATGGTGATATTAAGGTTTACTGGGCGTGCAAGCTGTATCTGTCTCTTACGTTTTACGTACATTCCGTACCGCGAGATACACGGTTTTATGCCCAGACAAGGCCGTGTGTCTGTGTAGCGGTAGCAGAAGATGAGGTTTTATAGCTGCCCTGCTCTGTTAATACTGCTGTTTTATGTTTCTAGTGTGTGGTGGTAGTGGAGAGGGAGTCGTCAACTGTGATGAGGAGAGCGAGGCAGCATCCGGAATTAATTACCGCATGCCCCTTTAATTATTCTCTTCAAATTTCTTGAAACCCACACGTACACACAAAGCAAGCAGGCTAAAACGCTACACACTCACAGCTCACACAGTTGGCAGGGAGGGATAAAGGAGGTGTGCTCCTGTGGCATCTCGAATGCCATTCTCCTCTTTTGTTTCCCCATCTCATCTTTCGCTGTGTGTGTGTGTGTGCTTCGTGTGCCTGGATTCTCTTCTCCAGCGGATCTTGTTGCATTACATGCATATAATTATTGTTATATTATAGCTCCTGCTGCTCCTGCTACTTACGACGACGACGATGATGATGACGAGAAGGAGTAAAAAGTGGGGAGAAAATGAATTAGCTCACTTTACTTTTCTAGTGCTGCTGCTGTTTGCTCCTTCTCCCATTACTACTTATCCAAATGAACTTGCTCCAGGGAGTTTGCTCCCGCTTGGTATATGTTCATTCTCAGAAAAAATATTAAAACTTTTTGTTGTTTGCTGAACTTTTTCATTCCCACGCATACATAACATAATAGGAAAAAAACAGCAGAGCAACGCAGCAATCATAATCGTATTCACAACTGTCCAACTAATCTCTAGCTTACAGGCTTGCATACCAGCAAAGGTAAGTGTACATGTGCTCATTTTTTAAATTGAAGACGGAGTAGGAATAGAGCTAAATTGAAGGGTTATGCTGCAGTGGTGGTGGGCTACCCACTCACTATATACTACTGTACCAACCTGAGCAATGTTACATCATTAATAGGAGTACCTATAAATTTTTCCCTTTTTTTGCCTTCATTGTCACAGCTAGAAAAAATGTAAATATTCAATTTAAAAGCTTTTGCAGGAGAAGCTTTTCGTCTTTGCTCCTCTTTTCTTTTGGAAGAATGAGCCAGTCAAATGTAATTTCACTTTAACCGGAAACTCTCTAATAAATGTGGCTGCCTTTCGGGATTGTAATCCACATGTATACCTGCAATATACGGGCAGCCGTGCTGATAGGCAAGTTTACGGCCTATTGTTGTGATATTCCATTTTAGAGATAAAATAGCATACGTAGAATCCTGCATATTAAAAAGCATCTTCCCGTCAGAAAGCTAAGAGACATGATGTCATTTAGTTATGCATATTCATACTTTGTATTCTTAATCTTTTGAAGGGGTTTGAAAGGAAAAATGCTAATAAAAATCAGAATACGTTCGTAAATAACTGCCAACTGTAAAAGTCTTACATCTTTGATAAATGCCTATTCTGTGTATATTTTAGTTACGTAGATTCTTCAAAGCTGTAGTCATAGAGGGTAGTGGTATCTGGTTTTAAGCGAGTAGGATGTTTGGTATTTTGTAGCTGTTTTACTTGTGCTTTGAAGTAATACGTACGTTATACGTACATGGTACGTGCATGTAGTGTAATTTGTGTAGATATGTTTATTTTCTATTGTGTACCTATGCTGTATTTTTGTTTTATATGTATATTTTTGTGTCTGTTTTTCTTTTACTATTCGCGCTTTTTCTAATGAAGAGACTGATGGTCGAACCTGTCTGGATAGTGACTTTGCGTGTTCACGGAATTTGTGTATTCCAAAGGCATGGGTTTGTGATGATTCACCAGATTGTCCGGATGCTCGAGATGAGGCTGATTGTAACAGTAAGTTTCACTTGAGAAGCCATGGTTTAGGGAAGATCTAACGAGAACGACATAAGACACACTCACATAGACACAATCAATCAGAACATATGCTTTACTCTTTCACATAATAAATAAAATATGATCAAAGCAAGGGATATATACAAAAAACAAACGACAACAACGTGTGTTTATGGAATGGGTCTAAAAAGACATCCAAACCGCTAGCACACACCGCCACTTGTAACAAGTTTACACGACAAACGACATCAGAAAAAAAAATCAGTAGACATGACAAAAACACGTCGACTACAAACGAACTATGTATATGTAGTAATGTTGAGTGTGGATGATATGCTCAATGCTCACACAATCAAAGGAAAGGGGAAAGCCGACGGGAGAGAAAATTACTAATGAAATGTGTAGATGAAATGGGAGCAAAAGGAAACAGTCGCAGATCCCACATTTATTCTGCTATCTTGATGAGGAAATAGAGAGAAACTAAATGAGCCTTATTACAAGTGAGCAATGACAATGACGTGTGGATTTACAAGGACTAACTGATCGGTTTAAACTCGAGTTTGGTGGTGGATTTTTTCTCTCTCTTTTGATACAAAGACAAATTATACGGGAGGGGCGCGTGGAAGCAAGAAGGGGAAAAGGAAGAAATTTGTACTGACCTGATTGACATACTTTCTAGCTATATATTTTGATCATTTATAAAATGATCCTGGTGGTATGTCTCTGTCTCTTCGGATGCGGTTGGCAGTGAGAAGTCTGACATGGAAAAGAGGGAAGCAAGTACCATAGAATGTTTCAAATTAAAATTGACATGAAAAGAGAGAGAAAAATTGGAAGCTGAATTTGATAGTAAAATGGTCGGGGTTGAACGTGTGGAGGTTGTGTTGCTGTGATGCTACTGTTACGACTTGTGCGAAAAATATCTGCTTGTCGCTGGAGACGAGTCAGTGTAAGTTGCTTAACAACATCGACAGCAGCCGAAAATTTAAGCAGCAACAGCAGCTTCAAGGATTGAAAATTCAACGACACGAATTTGGATGGATGGAAATGGAGTTGCCCACATTACCCAACCAACCCAGAAGCAGCATCCATTACCATAATAGATGTCACACGATGAATGGATGCTTTGCCATCATAACATATGCCATGTAACCGTGCACACAAACCAACAATATTAAACGTCGTATATGCATATATACCTACGCGTATTTCCACAGTGAGTAGTCAACTTTGTCCACCAAACCAAAACCACCGCTGTTGCCACTACTACTACTACTTGGAGACTCCGAAAAAATAATAATCCCAGAGGACGTATGTATTTATGCTTGTTAGATGAAATTGTGTATGGTACAGTGCTTTTGCTACTACTGCTGCTGCTGGCTTTTGTGGATATGGTTGCTCTAATGAACCAAAAACAGCCCACGACAACGACGTCTGCGACAAGTCTTTTTTGGTTTCTGCTTTCACTTCCATATATTATTATTATTATCAATATCATTATGGTGATCAAGAAAAGAGGAGAAAGTGTTTCTACCAGAGAAATTGCAAACTTTCTCTCTTTCTTCTACTTTTCATTTCCTTCCTTGCTGTTGCTGCTTTTTTTCGTTTTCCTGTCTGTGCGCAACGAGCCTGAAAGTAAAAATGTGTACATGTATCTACACAGATACATTCATAATGTAAACTATAACTGTACAGGGTGTCAGATTAACTGGTTTACTTAGTTTTCATTCACGTTGTCTGTACATGTGAATGCTTACGTGTGTAGTATATGTATTTATTCCCATCCCCATTCATGTTGGTACTCTTTTTCTTCAATTTATGTATATATTTTGCTTTGCTTTTCTTCTCTTTATTATTATTACTTGCTGTGCTTTCGAAAATAAAAGGAAGGAAAATTGCAGGGAGAAAATTGCGACAAAAAAGATTCAGTTGGCTAGTCCGCTTCTGTTTCCATAGTTTGTCATTATAAAAGGCAGGAGCGGTAATGTAGTGTTCCGCTTTTTACCTTGCCTCTCTCACATACACACACACCTCCTATTTTCCCCACTACTCTTCATTTCAAAATCGATATTCATTTTGTCCTATTATAACGAGCTAACAAGAAAAAACGACACTTTTTTCTGCTGAAGTGGAGTTTGCTCCAATTTCCAAGTTCCAAATATTTTTCTCCTTTTAAAAATCGCGTGTGACGACATTGGTTCTTCACCGTACAAATTGGGCTTCTATTACACAGTTTCAAAGCAAAACTGCTACACACTCCGGATGAACAGTACAAGGACAATATTATTATTGAATAGTACTACAACTTACGTTCTCAGAAAATGGTATAAAGGTATAAGCTTAATAGAAAAGGTGGCCCGTTGTCGTCTCCCTCTGTGCCTCTCCACGTATGTGTAGCGTACATGTCTCTCTGTGTGTGAAACTGCTTTTCTCTTTCATCAACTCAGCTGGAAATAACAGGCTTTGCCAACTCAAATGATATATAAGAGAAAATTTTATTAAATTGCTACTTTGACTCGACACTGTGAAAAGGGAAGATCAGACGTGAAGGGAAGAGGAGAAAAAGGTGTTCCTTTTGCAATAAAAGCATGATCACCACCGTCATCATCATCCCAACGAGTGAAGTATACTGAAAGGAACGGTGGGGGAGAAAGAGAGAATTGCAAATGAAATGATTCAAGGAATTTCACCGATCTATTCATTACGTACACTACGAGCGGAAAAAGCCATATAGGTTGATAACCATGTACAAAGGATGTGGAAACGAACATTTTTTTTAAGGAATCTTGTTGGATAACAGCTAGTTGATGAAGGGAAAGGCAATATCCAAAAAGTTTTTAATACCTTTTTCTGTACAAAATAGGCTTTTTGCATGCAAATGAGATTGGTAAAGTGTGTGTGTGTATGTGTTTGTTTGAGTTTTGGGTGGTTTTGCTTATGTGTATTTTGGCTGAAGCTTGTCATTTTGAATCTGAGTGAAGAAAAAAGTGGATGGGAAAGAAAATATCAAATGACGAGGGAACGCGATGGAGAGGGAGGGAAAAGCGACCATGTAGTGTACCTAAATGTAAATAGGCATGTGCTCTTCTAATTTAAAAGTAGACAGTAAATTGGAAAGTGAGAGAGTGTAAGGAGCAGCAGGAAACACACAAGGCTAGAGACATGATACCAAAACGGATGATGCTGATGATGACGATGATGTGAAACGGATTGATGACCTAACCACAAAAAACAGAGCATCTATGTCGGAGCCCCCCATACAGCGCACCAGAAGCTAGCTAATGTAAAGTCAACAACGTTGTTTTCGTACTAATTTTTCCCCAGCATTTTCCTGGATGGTTTGGGGTGGGTGTGGAAAAAGTAATCGAGTTGGTAAGCTGTTTATATACGAATTGAAAACACGGCTTGTCTCTCTAGTACACATGTATTTTTGGTGGAACAGAAAGCGAAATTAGCGTGGACAAGATACTTCAAAAAGAGGAATTGAGTAGGCTGCTGAGTTTTTCCTGTGTGTGCTTAGGTCTTAGAGCCACTTTACATGGTGGTAATATTGGAATGCAGTTTTTAGAGTATTACGCAATACTTTATATCCTGCGGACTTTAGTTTTCAAATTTTATTTTTATTTTTTGGAAAGGGAAGCGCTGCTGGTGATGATGATGGTGGTGGTAGTGGTGGTCGGGGGATAGGGATTCACAAAATAGGTTCACTGTAATGGAAAGAATTGAGGATGACTTTTTGGAAACGAGAGAGAAACGAACGTATATTGGTTTAGTTTGAACTAACAATCGGTATTCAACAAGAAACTGGGAGGACTCTTCTCTCTACACAAAATGAATTGAGCAGTCAAGCTGAGTAAATCCAGTACTTTGCTAAGTACCGATGGTTCGCTGGCTTTTTCTCTCTCTCTCTCTTCGTATCGTAATGAAACGCAACACATGTACTACAAAATTACTTACTTTTTTATCGAGAAAAATTGGAGTTGCAAGGGGATTACTACTACACACAAAAAGTTGGCTGCTTTTGGCTGGCTGTATGTTTGCTCTCCTACTTTTCCGTGGAAATTGCAGTAACCTTCTAGAGCTGACATGTAAGCAGGCTAGCCAATTTCAAATGAGTTTGCTTTCGGCAAAAAGATTCGTTCGTAACAGGAGAAAATGGACAAAGTGGTCACCGTCATGTACACGCCTTCTTCGTCTTCTCTTTCCATTACAGCGATGGGCTGATCGTGATGATCTACAATTTTTCCCCTGCCAATGTCCTCCAGCTCCGTTTTTCTTCAGAGGAAAAGTGGAAGGGAAAGGAAGCGAGAGAAAAGCTGCTTTACTTTTGGCGAGGTTGGTTCTCGAGCCCTCTCGAACAAGCAAAGACGTGGCGCTAATAAATTGCTTTGCATTATAAGCAAAATACAAAAAAAGCTTCCAGCGTTTGTATATGTGCTTATTGTGTTGACTTCCATCGCCATTGCCATTGCATGCGCCATTCCATGTCGCATCCATTCTTCCATCCATCCCCCTCTTTTATGTGTGCTATAACGTACCACACATTAGCTTTGGCAAAAATATATCTTTCCCTCGTCCGACGACGACATTTTCCTAGCTGGTCCATTTTAGGTACGCTAAAAAAAACTCCCCGGATACTATACGACAGTCTTTCTAACGCATCGCTTGACCAATTCTCTGGAGAGCGAGTATCCGTGCATCTGCCACCAACAAGCTTTCTTTACGGCGTCCATGTTACTAACAGTGAATGCCATTTGCACGGCCATTAATTCTTTTCCTCTCGGGCGTTATCAGGAGGATATTATATTTTTGGGGAAAGAGGATCACGCTTCTCATATTGCGGTGTGTGTGTGTACCTTTTAATATTTCATATTACGACCGCGTCTTTTTGATGGGTTGGCCAGCTTCTTTTATTATTTTAGAAAAACTGAAGCGGACATAAAGAATGCTTTTGCTTATATATTTTGAAATAGATTTCCTCCCCAGGAAATGTCATTGGAGAGCGATATGATAATCATGGTGGCGGTAATCATGATCCTGTCGGGCCTTTATCGCTGTTACTATTATTCCTGCCGCGATACAATATTACATTTCCCTCTCTCTAGCTCCGTCAAATAGCTCTGTGTGTCTGTGCGTGTATTTGATGGCAATTCCGCAAAATATAATTTATTGCTTGTCTAACTCATAGCAAAGCAGATTCTGCTTTTCCCACCGCAACTTGACGTGGGAGCGATTCATTCAACTGTCAGGCCTGTCACTGATATTAGTAGTTCCCTTATGTATCCTTACGCATTATTATATTTCAGAGCCGCATAATGAACAAACAAAACGAACTGCTGCCATAATAATATCACTAATATATTAATAATAATAACAATATAATAATAGTCGTAATTACAGAGAATTTTTGGTTTCTGTAAGCATAAAGAATGAGTATAGGTGCATGACACGGCAATATACATAAATCCCCGGGTGCCGCTGCAGGATAGGCTAAAATACTAATTACAGCCATTTTGCCTCATGACGCGCATCAAATCAAATTGGGCAACTCTCTTAGGCTTATACCTATACGTGAACTCAGCATCATTTGTGATTTTGTGCAATATTAATAAGTTAATATATTTGTCCTAACTGCATGTCTCCATCTGGCAGAACAGTTGTGTCTGCCTTGGGGAAAACTGCTGCTATCAATATAAACATGGTGGCCATTTTGTGGGCTAATTTTTGGGGCTTTTTCTCTGTTTGTTTTTCATGACTTCCTTCACAGGCAACTTTACCTGCAGTATAGATCAGTTCACGTGTGTGGAAGGGACAACGAAAAAGTGCTTACCGCTAACCTGGGTCTGCGATGGAGCTCCGGATTGTGCCAACGACTCGGATGAGAAGGCCTGCAGTAAGATTTTTTGTACATTTTTACTCGTCCTCTTTTTTCCTTTCTTTACGTATTTAAGATGTTCTTCTTTATTTATTTACGCTTCTGTGCACACTTTAAATAAATGGGTTAAGAAAAAGGGGTGGATCTTGGGGCTTTTTCGATAAGATATAATTTGGGTGAAAAGTGAGTTTCCATCTGGTCTGTTTGCGTGGAAACCCGCCTGCAGGGCCAGTCCAGAGTAGAGAAAGATGGGTATGGATGATCACATCACTGCTGTTGCTACTGTTGTGCTCTAAAATGGAATAAGGAGAAGCCTTGATAAATGATTATTAGCCAAGCAGAAATAATGGAGCAACAACGTTCAGGCATACCAACAAACAACAACAACAAGTGCTTTGCTTTATTCATGCATCTCTACTAATATTTCATCTATAAATTGGATGAGAAGGAGGAGATCTGCTTGAAGTACTCATGCTGACTTGACTCTCTTCCTTTCTCACTCGCTCTGTCGTTTGTATATTATTTTTATTTTCAGTGTCTACCCTCACCAAAAGTGCACAAACAACAACGTTAATAGTAATAACAATACGAGACCGAACAGATAGGAGGAATACGTAAAGTAATCGTATAATCTGAGAAAATCCCAGTAATATGCATACACATACACAAATAGAAAGTGGTTTTAGCAAGAGCAAGGTAGAAAGCACACAAGTAGTTGGGGAGGCTCTTGTTATTTGATAATGATGGTGTGGTGGTACGTATATATACCTACCTACTTCGTCGTGACGAGAAGCTTGCTGTACGAAGTTGCTGTTTGTCGTACAATATTTGGTGCGAGTGTCGCAATAATAATAGAAGGGATGTTCTCTCTGGGGAATATCCATGAGATAGTAATATAATGGCAGAGCAGTGACTTTGGCTGGATAAAAAGAAGAATATAAGCAAGTGCTTTTTGCTCGACGGCTACGACTACTTCCTGAATTCCTGATTGCGTGGTAGCGATAGAGAATACAATATGAGATCACAATGTATTTTGTTAAGAGCAGCAGTGAATTGGCAAAAGTTTGTTAAAAGTAGTGGTAGTAGGAGAGAAGCTACAGTGACGGTGTTGTTGGTAGTAGTAGCAGCATGTAGTAATATTGAGAGACAATACAGGGAAGCGTGTAGCAGGCGTCCTTTATAAATGTAAACGAAGAATAAATATTTATATGTACCTACGCACGTAAAGAAAGGTAGGTAGCACGCTAAGAGGGAAAGGGAGACTCTGGAAGAGAGGGAAAATTTAGTGAAAGTGTGTGTGCAAGAGAAAGAAAGCGGTTTAAAGTTGAAACAATTCAGTTTTGCATGCTCTCCTGAGGCTCTCCTCAATGGCTTTTCCTCCATGAGGATTTATTGCTTGGATTTGCCTGTTCAACAGAGGCAAAATGGGAGAAAAGAGAGAGAAAGGGAGAAAGCGTTTTATACTTGTTCCGTGTACTACTCAACTCTGCTGCTACAATTCAAAGGCGAAAATCCAGATTTCTCACATATGCTATTTACCTATATCCAGGCATCCACACACAAAGTTATTGTGTAGTTTGAGTATGTAGGTATGTATGTAGATAGGTATATAAGCAATAAGAATGTATATACCTTTGCCAAAACTTTCTCCGGCTCTTCTCCTCTTTTGTTATAAATAAATGGCACCGTTTCTCTCTCTCCCTCTCCGGTGCGCTCTTCTTCTCCTTTTCCGACTAGATGTGTTATATGTTATTCACTTTACGAAAATTTCATGAGAAAAAGAGCAAAGTCAAGAGAGAGGGAAAGAGAGATTGAGTGTGTGTGTTTCTCTTTATTTTTCCACTTTTACACAAGTTTCGTGTCTCTCTCACTTTGCCTTAGTATTGCTCCTGTCCTTTTTCATTCCCTGTTGAAAATTCCTTTTGAAAATATCCTTTTTCCCGAAACTCAGCAGTTGTACTTTTTACTCCGGTTCCAAGTGCCATATAACACCATGCCATCCATCTAGCCAAAATGCACTTTAACCGTTTCGACTTAAATAATGAAATTATTATGACCAATGTTCACTCAACCAACGATGCAGTAGGCTACATGGAGTACCTCTCACAGTGTCATATAAACTATGCATGTATATCTTCCCCACTTATTTGCTCCGAAAACTCGTCGACGTCACCTTTTTTGTTCCTTCCATTTTACAGCAATTTATATTTTGATATATAACATCATTACCTCCCGTTAACTTTATGACATTGCTGAAAGTATTTTATCTAATAATGACTTAACCATGTCCGTCTGTCTGTCCATGAACTTGCTCCCAGCCACGCTCTTTGACCACCTTCAACCAATTTACCATAACTATCAAAAAATGATTACGCAACTTTAGATTTTCCAGGTTACTGCATTTTCACTAATTTTCCCCACTTCATGTAACTTAAAAGCTGGTGTCGTAACCACCTTAAATTTTCACATTGAATTTGGTCAAAAGAAAATTCATTAAAATTATGGAACACTAAAATGTTCTCCCAAAGCGCGACTCAATTGTCCATCTTCATCGTTATCTGTACAATTACAGTGGGTTAATGTTACTAGTCCATTGTCTCACAATGTATCTCATACAATTCGGGTAGCAGTAACATTACTTCTCCTGCTTAACTACGCCATTTATATTCTCTACTGGTAATATAGAATAGATTGAAAAAATAGTGTTTGAGCAGAGACCAAAGACTTCTGGAACTATAAAGTAGTCACGTGTGATGTTATAATTTAACCAACTAGTTATATACATATGTATGTATCGTCTATTTAGTTCTCTTCCAAGGAGAGATGACACTAACAACTAACGGCCCCACTACATGCCTATCTCGTTTAAAACCGAGACAAGCTGGAAGTTTTAAGGCAGCCAATCAAAATAGGATGACAGTTTTAGCTTTTTCGGTCTCTCTCGCCCTTTCTTTCTCTCTCTATAAATTGTGTAAACTTTATCAGCTTTGGATGTAGTGCGCCGTAACATATGTGGACGTTGGTTAAAGGCGTTTTGTCCATCCATTTGGACAGATGATAAGAGGGTAACAATGTCGCTTAAAGCAAGACAAAATAAAATACCAATTTTGCTGACTTTTCTGCGGTCTTTTTCTGTAAGACGCTAAAAGTGTGTAACCAGTAGAGCAATATATAAGTTTACTCTATAAATATGCCAGAGCACAGGATACGCTCAAAAAGTGAACGTGCTGTGTGCATACAAGCGTGCACGAACATGTGAAAGCCCTTGCGTTATCATTGTGGAGGCCACTAACGAATGAGTCAAGATGGAACCTTATCTCGAAGGAGTTTTAAAAAACTTGACGAAGCTCATTTTGTGTGTTTTTTCTTACTTTTTTACAGCCACTGTCTATTTTGCTCGCTTTTTTGCCAAGTTCATCCAACATGCCTACGAAGTAAATAGGTAATGAATGTATTACAGACAAATAAATGAGCAGCATTATCTACAATTTTATTCTTTTGTCGTTTCATTTGAGTCAGTCGTCAGCCCTGAACCTAACCGTCTCTCATATGACTCATGTGTGTGTATATGGCGTGTCCTTAATGCCGGAAGAGATTGGGATACATTTAAAATGGGCTTTTGATAAGAGAGCGCTATAAAAGAGACACTAAAGTAACACAGTCGTAGTGCTACTACGTTTTGAGGTTAGCTAGAGGTACAATTTATCGAGATCGTGAATCGTTTATGTATCATCTCGTTTTAGTTGTCCTTTGTCTTCTCTGTAACGCAAATAAAAGTCAAATGAAATTACTCGTAAAAAGTTTGAAGAAAGGGAAATGAAAGTATGGCGCGGTGGTGGCGGGTGTATTATCAGTATTCCGCATAGTGGCTCATGAAGAATAGGACAAGGTAGTCGTAGACCAATGTCAGTTGAGCTAGGCTAGAAACGGAAAAAGATTTGTCAAAGAAATAAAAGCAAGAAGCGCATTACAATTATTATTATTATTTTTATTCTTATTGCAAATGATCCAGGCGAATAAGCGAGAGTGGTGGTGGCTGCGTAGAAAGTGTATTTCTCGTTTCTTATAAGGCATGGCAAATGTCACAAGATATATATCTGCGTAGAGGAAAAGAGACGGCTTCATCATAATACAGATCATCATGAAAATCATCATGCAAAATGGAGTTGGATGTCCTCGTATCGTAACTAGCGTTTTATTTTAATAGGGAAATGAACGAGATTTTTTTCTTGCTAGCGTATTTTACGTTATCTACATGTTGTAGTATCCTTGTGGTAGTACAACTTTGAGGAAGACTAGTTCCTCCTATATACATGCCCGATGTGGAAATGAGGGATGAGGAATGAGCACGGACAAAGTCATAAAATATGAGATTAATGTTGCATGAGAGATGGAGACAGCACAAACTCTCTCCAGAGCTGAAGTGAAAAGCGAGCGGGGATACACACATGAGGAACACGAAAGTTGTAACTTTTCTTTTTTGAGCGGTACATTTATATAACTTGCGTACATGCATAGACAAAGATGCCTACATGTTCACTTGGTTGGATAGGTTTTGGGGAAAAGATGGTGATGATGATGATGACACACACATAAAATGCTGCTTTTTGTAGACCAGCTTCTTAAAGAGCAAATGCGACCTGAGCTTGTCTTCAACTTTCTTTCTCTCCCTCTCGTGCTCCCTTGGAAGAAGAAAAAAATATTTTATTCAAGACCTTTTAAGGAGCATAACTGATGAAGAAAGGAACGTGAAGGGAGATGGGAGTAGTAAGAGAAACTGGCAAAGTTGGAAGAGAAAGATAGTTTTCGTCACTACACACCGTGTACTTACAACAATGCATGTTTAATGCATGGGATGGGATTGTCTACAGATTCTACAAAAGACAAACCAAAGCAACCTTTTCGATCATCATCATCGTTTTCGTCGTCATCACCATCATCATTGAATCGCCGTTGTGGGGAATAAACGGTGGTAAAGTATGAAAGTCACGGAGATGGCGACAGAAAATAACACTTGGACTATTTTCTGTTGTGATTTCTTGTTTGCTGTGCGCTTGTGTAACCCCAAAATAGAGAAATGATGAGGGCACTATCGTGGGAGAATGGTTTGGTCTGGTTATGGTATTTGTAGTGTGAAAGTACGAGAGTCCCATCGAGTCATCAATGGATCATAGGGGGTTAGAGATCCGAGTACTTATTTTGCCGGAGAAAAACTGTAAAAATGACTTTCATCAGTCAAGCTAACATCAGATGAAGAATACAATATCATTTAAACGGTGCCTTCTTCTCTGCTTTGGCTTTCTTTGCTAATAAGCTGCGCTGCTGAAACGCTCCATGTTTGTACACACAGTAAGGATATGTGGAACAATGATGTTGTTTATGTAATAGAAGCGTTTGCTCTAGGCAAGATAGAAATGCAAATAACATTTGTACTCTGTGTGGCATGCATGGGAGAAGAAAGGAGAAACACGTGACGTAACGAAACTAGATTAAATGCGAGAGCATATAAGTAAGAAGAAAGGAAAGTGTACGCTTTGCTTGTTTGTCACGTTGAAAACTGCCGCTTTTGCTGGAGGGTTTTACAACGTGCCAGGGAAATCACGGGGATTTCTCTTCACTATTTTGCTCTTTTATATGCCTCTGTCCTTGAAAGGCTTCCGAATAGATTTAGATGAATGTAATTTCGTAAAAGAAATAGGGGTAAACAGAGCGAGAGTGTGTAAAGCTTCTTTTTTGGCCAGATTAGGTGGAGGGAAGTTTTGAGTTTGTGTGTGGAGATTTCAGAGAACCCATCAAACTGTTCAAGGAGACGAAAGAAAATTTGGATCAAAACGGAAGGAAAAAAGAAGAGAGAGAGAAAGAGAGAAAGGAAAATGTGGGAAATGGGACGACAGCAGCAGCAAAGAAAATTGACTCTTGGATTTCAAGAATATCGGGGGAAATTGTGTTGACATTTTACATAACATATATAAAGGTTGACATTGAAGTAGGACTGAGATGTAGGCAAATGACATTATATCTAATTGAGTTTACATTACATTTACTACCCGAGGGATAATGACGTTTTAAGTGCACTTGTGTGTTTGCAAAGTTTATGTAAACTAGTTATAAAACCTTACAAAAAATACTGACAGAGTTTTATGTCAAAAAATAATGTATACGTGTGTGTTTCTGTGTTTCCATTTGATGTTGTGTAGATGCAACGTGCACATCAGCAGAATTTACGTGTCGAAATGGCAAGTGTATTGTGAAGCATTGGGTTTGTGATGGGAATAATGATTGTACCGATAACTCGGACGAGGAACACTGCCCTCCACGATCTTGTACTCCGGGAAAGGATTTTATGTGCAAAAATGACTCGAGCTGTATTCTGGCAACGTGGCGATGTGATGGAGAGTATGATTGTGCGGATGGGTCGGATGAGAAAGTACGAAAAATACCGATTTCATTTTTTTGTTGTCTTCTAATGAAATTGATTCCAGGAATTGAATCGTAATGTAAAATGTTCGTTGTGTGATTTCCATTATCGTTAGGGATGCACCGCTGATCATGCTAATGTAACATCCCGATGTGGAAAGCAAGAATTTGAGTGTGGAGACAGACTCACCTGCATTCACAGTTCATGGTTGGTTCTTCTTTTTTAAATTAATTATAGTTTGGTTGTGTTTTAGCGTTTGCATTTAAATAGCTACATTTCATTGACATGTTTCATTGACAGATTATCGCCTTATCCCATTTTTGATGGTATTATTTAATTTGTCTAGAATTGACTAAAAGTAATGAGCTTTCTTGAACATTATTACTTTTACAGGGTATGTGATAATGACCAAGACTGTCCTGATGGTTCTGATGAAGATGAAGCACATTGTCAACATGTTAACTGCAGACCAGACCAGTTCCACTGTAGAAGTCTCGAGTGCATTCCCGGTCATTTGCAGTGCTCCGGCAGCCCTGAGTGTTTGGATGGAAGTGACGAGGAAAACTGCTGTAAGTACCAAGAAGTTTATGTTCTCATTTATGGAAAGGCACCAGAAAGTCCGTTCAATATTGCTCTCTTTTTGATGCTACAAGACAAGTACAAGATTTAACGCTTCCCGTATAAAAAATGCTCTGCACATTACTGCTGCTTGCGTGCAGCGGATAAAATGATGCAAGAGGAAAATTCTCCTGCGATGATAATGTATTAGTGGCAAACGTGCAGTTAGAAAACCCTGTGAATATAGGCATGAGAACGGAAGATAGGGACCCTTTTGTGTGAGTCGTTTTGGCAAGTGGCCCTTTATCATCAAGGCCCATATCATGTGTCAGGCGGCAGGCAAGGAACAATGGCCGCGTAGCCTATCAATCATGACTAGGACCTCTTTCTGGCACTATGGAGCACATTAGCACACCAACAGCAGCAGCTTATTTTCCCCACACCTCCCTTCCCTTATATATATTTACCCTTGGCACTCCTAAACTACCCGGTTTCGTCGCTATCTCACAAATTTTATCTAGTGGCTATTATGGTGGACGCCGCCGCTACTGTTGGTACAAAGTTTGTTGGTTACGCAAAGTTATAATACATTTACGCTTACCAACACCAACGAACGAGGACGTTCACTCTTGTAGACTAGACGACGGAAAGCAGTTCATTCTGGGTTTTCTTTATGCGCGGCACTCATTCTCTTTCTGGATTTATGAAGCACATCATGTGTCGTGTGAATTTCACAATGTCTTGTCGCCTTACTTCATCTACCACCATTACTGTTATTACTATTATGAGTATTATTGCCATTAGCAAGTTGGCAGACTTTGTGTGTATCAACTTTGCTACCCACCGCTTGAGTATCTCAAAGACGCGCTATTGTTACCGAACATAATGATATCCCGTCGTCGCCTAGCCAGATTTTTCGTGTACCATTCGTCTCTATTTGACTTAACGTACTAAAACTTCTTTTGTGTTTGTTTTTCTTCCATTGAACACCACACAGCCGTTTACGGTCCCGGAGGAGCACTTGGAAACGGCACGAGAATTATCGGCTCTGGGTGTAACCATAAGACCGAGTTTGACTGCGGCTCCTCGTGCATTCCCCTTGACAAGGTTTGCGACCAGAAAAATGACTGCGGTAACTGGGCGGATGAGCCAAAGGACAAGTGTGGCGTCAACGAGTGTGCCGTAGGGAACGGAGGATGTGCTGAGATCTGCGTGGATACAGCTGCCAGTTTCTATTGTGAATGCAAACACGGCTTCAAACTTGTAGGAAATAGCTCCTGTGCAGGCAAGTAAACTAAAGGACAACATAAAATGCGTATAAACCTAAAAATAATAATAATCCTTCCAGTATAATATCACGTAATGTACTCCATACATGTCTCTACGTACTTATTAGATCTAACAATGTAGCAACAGCAACAACAAGAAAGAAAACAAAGCAAAAAAATCCATCCATCCGTTCATTTCTTTTGTAACAGCATCTCTTTCTCTTCCTCAATACTCTTCCACTGTGGTACACCAACGGCCAACGGCAGAGAGAAAGAGTGTGTATACACGTCTCTTTTTAACTCTTAATGGCCTTCTGACCTACTTTTTCAACATCATCAACATCCTCCTCATAGATTCTGCTTTTTTCTTTTCCTGCTTAATACATCACGACAGAGTTTAACGGTAAAAACGGTACTGGCGTACAGCAGTGGAGAAACCAGCATCACAGATACCGCTTTTTTCTTCTTTTGCTGTTGTACGTTCCAAGACTTGACTATTATCTGAGTACCAAGCCAAAAAAGAGAATAGATGGAGTAGCTTTGTTGGTGAAATAATCCATCCGTGGTACTATTTTTAAAGGAGGTTTAGTAGAAAGCTATGCCGTATTAGACACGAAATAGTTGTTGCGGAAAGTCGTACCTTCTTTTACAATCCAGGGACGATGACGACGACGATTTCGTGATGATGTTCCGTTCTTTTTGCCAAAAATGGAAACAGAAAACTTGAACAAGATTCAAACTTGATTCTTTTGGGCATCATTCTTTTTGCAATTTACCAGGAAAAGGAAGAATAGGAGAAAATGACCTGCAAAATAGAGAGCCGAGTTTATTTCGTCTACGGCAACATCATCACCATCGTCCTGGTACTCACATGCTCTATAAATTAGCTGAAAGGGTGTGTATTGTTGTAAACCCAATTTTTTAGCTACAGAAATGTGTTATAGTTATAAGAGTTTGAAGTTTTACTGGATTCGATTTCCAACCAATGTTACGGTTGAATGGTTAAAACTAATTCCATTTTCAGCTTAATTAGTTCCCGCCCACTGCTGGAAACTGTAATTTAAGGAAAACAGGCTAAAAAAATCATTGCGTATTTACTACCGTTTCATTGAAATATATATCAAATAAAATTCCTTTATAGAATATTCATTATTGTAAACACACTACCCCACCTTCAATAATGATACAAAACGGTATTTCATGATTTCTTAGGTAACGAAAGATCATTGCTCAGAACAAAAAGCTAAATCGTTCCCATGATTTTCTATTAATGATCGTAGTCATGACGACATATCGTGTTGATGGTATATGTGTATTATTCATGTATAATGCATACTATATGAACACGTATTTACTAATAATAATAATGCTTTACTTATTCAATGTTTTGGCATGAAAGAACAATATGGTATTTTTGTCTCCTGGAATAATGATGTGTGGTGATGTAATATAAAGCAAAACCATGAGAGAAAGAAAACATGGTATTTCATTCGTCGTCATGTCCTACCATGAGTGATCATAAATTATTAGCGCATACTTTGCAAGTGCACTGTTAGAATGAGCAAATAAGTTACCTAGTAGAATTTTGGACTTGAGAAAGCAAACAAAAATGTATTATAACAAGCAAAAGGCAGACTCGCATATACAGCAAAAGAAAAGGAGGAAAGCCATCAAACAGAGAAGAGAGAAGCATAAAGGGAGTCACTTGGGGGAACTGGAAGCATAGATCAATTTAGGAAGCCACGAATGGCCTTCATCGTCTTATTACTTGTTCGAGAAAGTAGAGAAATGAAGTATAAAAAATACCATCTAAAGCTGGCTGGCTCTTTGTGTGTCTAGCGGCAATGATAAGTGCATCATATAGCACATCCTGCTGCCATTCTACCGCCGCGCCGCTGGTGGTACGGAAGAAAATATAACCGATGATTTTGTTGATGAAAAATAATCGAAGATGCGTAGTAGTGGAGTAGCAGTGGTCTCGTAATATTTGTAGACGGCGGTGGGTTTTTGGCTTAAGGTTTTATATTTGAAATGATGACGACAGTAAACTCTAATAATCCACGAGGATTTATCCTTTCGAATTTATTTTTTCTCAATGCCTTCCTTCTTGTGTGCATCGCCAACAACACAAATAAATGGAGTGCCATTTTTCTTTTAAACACATACAAAGGAAAATAGNTCCTTCTTGTGTGCATCGCCAACAACACAAATAAATGGAGTGCCATTTTTCTTTTAAACACATACAAAGGAAAATAGGACGTACATATTTGATGTTAGGTATAAATACACTCTCTTCCTAGCAGCATCTGGACCTCTGTAATACCGACAGATGAGAAGGAAAAAACAAGTAAAATAGATTCTTAAAATGGTGCTGTTCATAAATTGCGGCGCAAATTACAGGAATAAAAAAACACATCGAGTTTCCATTTTTTCGAATTTACGTTACGGGTCGAGATTGGAGATTTCCAATAATAATGAACGTGATAGAAAAACGTTTCCTTTACCACCGGAGAACAATTTGTAGGCGAGTGTAGTAGCAGCAAGTACGTTACCGACTTTTTCCCGTCATATTTTTCAGATGAGGTAATAAAAGTAAGTAATGTTCGCGAAATGATGAGCGCGGGAATGATAAAAAATAAGGGAATAGGGAAATGTTTTGAAGGGAAGGTAACTTTCTACTGGTTTTCGTTGCCGTTGTGAGATTGTTAAAGTATCTCCTTGTTGCAGGAGGGTACGCTGCCGCTGCTGCTACTGGGGAGGGAGGCGGGTATAGTAGTAATAGCCATGGCACGGTGCATTGAGCTTGTTGATGATGTGAGTCAGGTTTGCGTTCGTATAATTCGTATCCTGGTCCCACCACCGCGTCGTTTTGAAAGAAAAAAAGTGGGTGATGGGAATAACTTTCCGTAGTTTGTCAGGAAAGGAACAACAGGGAAGCAATCTAATAATCATAACAATAAAGTTGAGGAAAAAATAGATCTCTAAAGAAAAAGTTTTTTTCTCTCTCTCTCTCGTTTTCTCTCCATTGAAATTGGTTTTTGGAAATGCTGATTGGATTGGGATAAGACAACAAAGATGTATCATTTTGAATGTGTTTTACGTGTTAACGTTATAGGAAGGTACGCTATTTGACGTCGTGATTCGATTGTGGTTTTACTTATTGTTGTTTCCTGTTGTTCTTGTTTTCTGGTTGATTAGACATTGATGAATGCGAAATAGCTGGTACGTGTTCGCAAATGTGTACGAATGAAAAGGGCTCGTTCAAGTGTGAGTGTTTGGAGGGCTACCTAAGGGATCCCAAGGACCATACTAGATGTAAAGCGGTGGAAGGTCACGCCTCTCTTCTGTTCGCTCTTCGCCATGACATCCGAAAGATATCTTTGGATCATCTCAAGGTACTACATAGACAGGTTTGCTTAAACACGTCCTCATTCTTTTCTCTCTATATACAAATGTCTGTGCTATATCATAGCTTATATAGAGTTCATTCCTTGAGATGTCGTGGTTTTCCTTATATTTCTTGGTCTATTCGTTATTTTTAAGTTTACCTACTTCTCGTTGTAGTGAGATGTCCTACGTTTTGTTTCGTAGAACTAAATTTAAGACAAATCTTAAATCTTATGTTATATACCTACCTACCTAGCACCTGTGCAATCTTCTGTCTCTGTATAAACATCGGACTCCCAAAAAGTTGTACTATTTTGCTTGTTGGAGAGTGATTCGATGTGTTATGTTGGTGGACTTTAAAGTAGCAGAATGTAAATGTTGTGGTTTTGTCTCTTTCGTTATGTAACTCCTTCGTCCAATAGATGACCCAGATTGTGGAGAGTACCAGAAGTGCATGTGCCCTTGACTACATGTTCCGGACTGGGATGATCTTTTGGAGCGACGGTCATGATGGAAAGATCTACAAGTGAGTAAAAGCAAAGTACATAGTGGCCCGTAATGGTTCTGAGGTATATTGGTGAAATGTTTATTACGTAGGTGCATACAATATACTCGATGCATTCAATTTAACGAAATGTGGAAACGCAGAGAAAATAAACTTTTGTAGCGTAGGCAGTTGCTACGGTACAGCATATGTTTGCACTAGTCCTTATAGGTATATGCAGGAGCGAGGGCACTTTGATGAATTAGAAAAGTACTCCGGGTGAAAGTTTAGAAGTAATGATGATGATGGTGATCATGGTTGTGAGCTGGGTGAGAGTGATGAGATTGCTTTTTGATTTCCCAGAGCTCCTATAGATGAGGGTAATGTTAAGAATGTGGTCATCGAGGACGGATTGAGCAATTCCGATGGGCTGGCAATTGACTGGATCTACAATCACATTTACTGGACGGATTCTGGTAGGAAAGTGATTGCCGTTGCGGAGCTGGATGGGAAAATGAGAAAAACACTCATCAAAGATGATCTCGTTGAACCGCGGTCCATTGCAGTCAATCCTATTGACGGGTGAGTGGTGAATGATAACAATAACTTTTATTTGCCGTTACGCAGAAAAATAATTACACGGAAAATTACGTATGATTTAGATTGAAGGCTGCCCTTAAGCTGTAAATAAGTGAAAGTGTATATGTAATGCATTGTTTTTGTTTGTGTAGTACTCCACTTCTACCTCCCAATACGGTAAGCATAGCATGTCATTAAAATACAATATGCAGCTTGTGGTTTGTAGGTTTTGCTCATTGTCAGCATTCTTCCTTTTACACCGTATACTGCTATTTTGCATAAGCGGCTCAGTTGTTTTTCCCATTTAGATGTAAATGAGGGGAATAAGGGAAAAGGACAATAAAATAAAAAGTGCAGAGTATACGTTGATAATAAGGGAGCATCTAGTTTTTTTAAATCACATACATCTGCTTGTGTATTTATGTATCAGGTATCTTTTATGTATATGCCCCACCACGAACTCGTGGTGCTGGAGTTCATTATGCCCAAAATGTTCTCGTATTTTCATCATCTCACAGACGATGATGTTTTGTTCTATCCTTTTTTCACATCGAAATAAAGTAGCAATGGTGAAATGAAATGCTCAAACGACTTCCACTAGACGCTACCTTACTTTCTATTTTTAAAATGCTTACTGTTTTGCTGTTGTTATTTTTGGGGTATCAGGTGAAGCATGTGATGTCAGTACACGTGTACCACGCATATCGACAGCCAGATGGAGAGAACCATTGCACTCCGTTAAATGGACGATGCTCACACCTGTGTCTACCAGCTCCAAGGATCAACGATCGATCCCCTTTCATAGCCTGTGCTTGCCCTGATGGATCTATGCTTACAGAAGATGGACAAAACTGTGCTCCAGATCCTGGTGAGTTTTTCTTGATCAGTTATCTGGCTCCTTCTACTTTAAAAATTGGCTATATTTTTAAGCAAAACGCTACCCAACTGAATGACTTGCCAGCATCAGCACGGCATGCGATCATATTACAAAGTACAAAAGTTGACATGCACATTTGTGATTTGGGAATTTCAATTTATATATATTTCTGTTTGTTACCGTACAAATTGCTTTGTGGGGCTTGCCTTGTATTGCAAAACAAAAATACATAATAGATACTAACGAAGCGAATGATGCAGCCCGCATCTCAAACGATATAATCAGCGGGGATGCGCCTCCAAAGAACGCTACTTGGGGAAGAGCGTACCGACCTCCAGAGTCACCTTCTTCAAGATCATCAGTTGAGCTGGAGGCTAATCGACCACGCGCTGAGCTCTCGAATGAAGTACAAAGAATTATTCCATCGAAGTCAGGTACTGATGGCCGACATAAGCGGCGTATGTTGACCTTGGTTTGGATTTACAAACTTGGCATTTGGCTTAATTGGGTTTAATTGGATTTTGGAATTTGGAATACCTACAATTGCTATACATACTGTTATACATGGTTATAGCTATTGGGGCTTTACATTTCGCAAGGTTACCCAGAACAAAGAAATAATCGGATTTGTTGTTTTCTACTTTATTCAGGCTACAATAAGCCACATGAGAATGAAAACTATCCTCCTAGTGGTATCAGCGGACCGGATGCGGGTACAGTCGCTGGTATTGTGATTGGCACACTGACAGCACTTCTAGTCCTTGTTATCCTTGTAAGTTGTTGCATTCACACAGGCCATTTAGCGGTCATCACTGCTTTCCAATGCGAAGCTTTATGTTGGCAATTTGATATTTCAGGTGGTGTTGGTGTTATACCGTCAGTTTTTCGTAAAGAATGGAGACAGTATGAACTTTGACAATCCGGTATACCGGAAAACAACCACAGAAGACCATCACGCGGTGTCGATAGAAAAGACGCGTGGCGGCTACCACAAGACTTACCCTGCAACGATATCAGAAGAGGTGAGTCCTGGTGCTCCATCACCACCCAACAACCCCACCAGTAACAACAATGCACAGTCTTATCCCCTCAGCTCGGCCATCATTTTCCACGGAACTCTTTCTAAGCTGGCCAAATCCCACCAGCGCCAATATCCGCACTTTTAGAGTCACCAAAAATCATACAAATAAACACATTTATTACTTGCTACATACAAATACTGCATACTATCTAAGTATAACCATTCTATGAAATTATCATGAGAAAAGCTGCTAGTACCTCTTGTTTTTGGGGAAGTGATCACAATCAACAAAGCATCATCACACGCACTCATGCCAGACTTGTATATCTCACGAAGCACCTGCAATATAATACTTGTTCCGTTCTGGCTTTTGTATCACTATCATTGACAACATCGCACACGTTGACAACACTTTATGACGATTTTCCGACATTACACTGATTTGTGGCTACAACAACAGTAAACATTTGTGAACATCAATAATAAATTTCGTTGCGGAGGTGACGATGATTAATGTAAGAATAAGTGAACCTCGAATCTGTCCAAAACTTCATTACTATTTAACATTACAATACTTATATAGGTACACTTACATATATGGTTAACTTTGTCTAACAATAATTACTTAAATCATTACCGTCGTACTGGGCTTTTGAATAGGTAGATAAATTGAGTGCGTGTGCAAATTTCAAGGTAGTATACAATGTAAAGATCAAATGTCGATATATTATGTTGTGGTGACTCAGATTCCGTTGAGTGTCACTGGCATGCAAGCTAGTTTGTTGTAAGTGATTTTAAAGAATTTTCGTTGCATTCCTATTTAAGATGAGTGGGAACCATAGGATAACTCATTCCTTACAAAGTAACTAAAGAGAGCTAACGATATTATATATATATATATATATAGGCAATGTGTAAGTGTAAAAGCTATCTTTTAAATATCTATAGGGGCAGAATGAGATTACATATTTCGATTTAGTTATGAGGGAATTAGTATTAAGCACTGAAAAGTTTCAAATGAAATCTCAAGTCGCGGTTATTCTACGGGTATATAACGTACATAATTGCTGCTAACATATTAAATTACCATTTAGTTTTTGAAGTATGTATATTTACTACTATAATATTTTCGAGAATTGTAAATACTTTAAATATTGCTGGAAGGTGGAAGATCCTTTAGGTACTAATTAAGCAAGCGTATAAAAGTTGCAGTCTTAATTAGATAGAAAAGATTGTGTAAGATTAATTACATAAAACATTGAGGACATCATTCAAACTCGCAACAGTATTAGCTGCACACAAGTACATAATTAATATGGTGTATGAACGGAGCATGCGAAACTTAAATGAATCGCAACTCGGAAGAGAACATGTGAGCAGGAACAGGGAAGTCTGTTTTGACGATGACGTATAGAAACCAGAGATAGAAGATTTCTTTGATGTATTTCCCATTACGTTTTTACAAGGAATAGCTAAAAATAGTTATTCTTTCATGTTCGTGTAAGACCACCATACATTGATCAATTCAGTAAATATAATTGATAAACTCCCAAAGATGAAGGAAGATGATATTTATAACGAGAAATATACCCGTTTTGCTCCCAGTAGGGTAGCTTTCAGTTCCCTTTCGTTTCTTTCTCTGCCGCACTCTGTTTCAAGTTTGGCTAGTTTTCTGCTTTTTTCGCAACAGAAAAAGTAAAGCTGTTAAAGTTTTGCTGTTTCTAAAAAAAAGGAATTGGGAATAGCATAAGAATGCTGATGGTGGTGACGCTTCCAAGAAAAAGTAAAGGTTCGTTAGGAATGAGAATGAATTCTCATGAGAAAAGTAGATGATTATGTAGTCAGTGGAGTGCATTAGTCCGAAAGAAAAGGCATCAACTTGAGCATCATCATTTTTGTTCTGATTCTCTGCTCTGCTGTTGATGAAATTCATGGAAAGGGAGCAGTGAACATGACGGGGAAAACTTGTATAACAAGTAAAAATATTTGTTTGGTTGTTTATGTGTGAGTGACGATGGGTGGGAATGGATGATGATGTTCCTGCTGTTGCAGATGTTGTTAAGAAAGGAGATGAATAATGTATTACTCAAATGATGAGGCTAAGAAAAATATCGGTAGTTCTCTTTATTTCTGTGTATCTGTTTGTGTCAGCCATTTTGACGGCGTCAGTTGGATGACAAACATGACAGAAAGAAGTAGGTATGGACAGGAATGAGATACAGGTTGTTCTTTACATTATTGCCGTCACCAAAAGAGATAAACAATAGATCAATACATTAAAATGAACTCAAGTCACAATCACAACTAGGGTGTAGGGTAGCACAATGTAGAATGAGTACTAAAATTGTCACAACACACAAAAACGGAGACAAAAAATGTGCCGTCATCATTTTAACTTGTTTTAAGTTTTTACCATCCTTCTAAACAAAATCAGTAGTAAAATGCTCATTTACTCTTAATATTCCGTATATCTATCTATTCGTTTTCCCTTTAAAATTGTCTCTTCTCTGCTCTCAATACATACCATCTCATCGCAGAATTTTGGATATTTCGATTCTTCACTGGTAAGTCCGTTGTCTCCTCGCTCGAACATGGACTTTGTATCTTGTTTAAAAAAAACTTTTTCAGTTCTCCAGATTTTTAGAGCATGAAATTACGTTACTTTACGCAATATTTACTAGAATATTTGCGAAACTTTCATAGTTTTGCAATCTTAATTTATGCATTCGTTATGGCTTTGTATATAATAAAAACGACCCGAAATGTAGAAGTACCCATTAAGTTTGACACCGTACGACGTGCTGACAAAATGGACTATTACGTGTTGCACATATAGCTTACTATAATGCAGCTTTGAGTTATTTATGCTCCGTTTTGTTTACATCGCAGTAACACGGAAAGAGAAATGAAAACGTAATTTCTAATTTTCATATTCATTTTTGCTCACTTTAAAGTTCTTATTAGGCGTTATGACTTTTTGTTTCGTAATTTGCATGTCATCTTGTAGATAAGTGCTCAATTTCAACGTAATTAATCATTCATATAATAATCATTATTATAGTATATTGCTGTCATGTTGATGAGCATTATTTTACATTTTTGATCTGCCAAAATCTATTTTCATGTTGTGTTATTGTATCTCTCATCAATGTTCTAAGAATGACAAAAAATGTTAATGTGATGTTTTTGTTTTTTTTACAGGCGCAGGAGCCACTGACAAATAATTTAGGCGTAAACGAATATGTTTAGGTGTGAAAATTTATATTGGCTAATTAGGCTTACGTAGATTTCATATATGAAAAGTGGGTCAGTGTATTTGTATAACTTATATATAAATATACATATATCCCTTTATGTACTGGGCAAGCTAAAACTGTTGAATTATATATACTAAAATTATATCAAGAAATCTGTTGTAGGAATTTGCTCTCATTTTTGTATAAACCGTTACAGAAGAGTTATTTCTTGTCATTGTAATTAATACCAGTGTTAGTATAACTATTGTGAATTAGTATAATGTCAAATCAGAATGGTAACTTTAAGCGATAAAGAAAAAAATATTTTTCTTGAGTTGGAAACACTGCTGGAAAGTATGATGAGCTCATTGAAGAAGAATATCCAGATTTAATCTTGTCTGCTTTTAATAATAATCATAACAGTAATAATGTACGATGTAAAACTTTTTAATAAGAATGTAAGTTAGTGTTAAGTATTAGACTATGTCCCGTTATAGAGGCAAAAGGACTGGTGCTGGTACTATGCTGGATGTGAAAATGGAATGACAAATGAATGAAAGAATCTGGTCGTCTCGAAGAAGTGGCGACACATTTTTGTGAAAAGCGGCTGGATGGCATACCGTGAAATTTGAGAAAGATTCACGAAAGAAATCTACTTATTATAACTACTTATTACTGTAATAAATGATATTGGTTTATAAGAATCTCACAATTTTTATTAACTTTACATTTCGTAAAAATCAATCGTACTCAATTCTCTTCATCTTGTTATGTAAGTAAGTATACAAATGAAGATAATAAAAGGGTTATAAAATATTTTGTGTCAATGTGGTAAAACATAATATGATAGGCTTTGTAGGTGTAAAAACGTTTGTAAAGAAGTAATAGTACGGAATCGGTATATTGTTATGTAAAATTTAACCTAGATTTATGAACAAGTTCCAAAGTTTTGTAAATACAAAACAAGGACATGCGATCAAATATCTCAAAGTTGTACATAGATGTACATGAATGCAACACGAATTCGATTGTTTGTTTCTACACCTGTTGGAGGTTACTACCACCAGGTATAGGCAAATATTAGGCAAGTGTGATGATGAGTGTCGAAAAATAATTAAGTTATCCCTGTCATATGTCTAATATCTGTACAGTGTATAGAAAAATCATTACCACAGGTTACCTACCTATCTTTCCTAGACGCTATACACCTTATCCATTACAGTGGATAGTTTACTTTAAATGAGTAATTTGAAGTACATAATGTAAGTAGAAAGTTGATATATCTGATTATAGAGTGGAACATTGTAAAAAAAATGTGTTGGTGGGAAAGTACTTTAAATGAAAGATGTGAAATTTTGTCCATTCCAAGGCTGGCAGTGTTTGAAGTTTCATAGCAGTGGCTTAGTAAAAATTCATGATTTATTCGTTTGTATTGGCATTTTAATGTCGTATTCGTACTTTTAATGAATCTGTCATAACAAGTTGGCATAGCAAATCAATTTCAATTTATTGCTGAAATGCATGCATTTAATTATTGTAGCTTCTTCTGTACTTTCTGTTGCCGTAATTGTGGTTTATATATATAATAGTATTGTGGCGATGAAAATATTTTGTACCATGCTCGCATAATGTTATAAGATTTATGTTAATTTAGGCAATTTTCACGATACAATATGCAGTTACTTTATCTTTTGCAAAGTAAAATTATGCGTAACGGCTTCGATTATTCATATATAGTTCCTATTCATCTATTTTATTACCAAGGTATGGTATTTAGTTGCTAATTTATAATGTATTGGCGCTTCATCATATTGTTTTATCTTGTGATATTATGTAACATAGATAGTTAAAGACATATGGTTTTAAAAATGTGTGAATTGTGTGATGTTCTAACATCCAATCAATGGATAATGTAGCTGATGTGTTGTTTACTAGGCATTCCCAATGTCATAAATAATAATTGAGAAGGCCACTTTAAGTAATTTTATCCGTTTATTGTTCACTCTCAGATGTGAGAGATATCCAAATTTAGCTTGAAAAACGTTTATTCAGGTACTGAATACCAATTGATATTAACTATATTTTTAATTTCATCCCAATAAATATCCCTTTAACTAGATTTGTTCAGAAAGTTTATCTCATGTTGCAAGAAAACTAATTTACTCAATCAGTTCCTCTTAAAATATATAAATTTTGGTTTAAAAAACTGCATGAGTTTGCTTAATATGATGAAACTAGTTACTATTTTTTTTAGTTGTAGTAGAAAGCTCAGTAAAAAAAATTTGCCATGTGACATTTCCATAGTTGGTGGTTGGAGTCGGTAGGCAGGTAGTTATATCCATGTCAATTCTAATTTGTCAAAATGCCAAGGTCACATGCAAATAGTGAGAATAAAGTAATGAATGATAATCTGTTTGGAAGCGTCTGTCTATCTTCGAAAATGTTAAGCAATCGTCAACAATTTCGCAACTTTTTATATTAAGAAGTCCAAGTCCAAAATCACAAAAAATATACTTGATAGCTATCTAACATGTAAACTTTAAGTTTACCAAGTTCCACTTACAATTATTATTATATTCATCATTTAAACTATTGTAAACGATTATCACCCGGTTAAAACTCACCAATGTTGGTGTGCAACAACATTAGCATAGTGTATGATATAGCTAGCGGATACAAAGAAGGAAAACTGAAAAGATTTGCCAAATGAAAAATTTCTATTGTTATAATAATTGTAATTGTCAACACTCATACATTAAATATTAATACATATAATATATTATCATATGATTATATATTGATGCATATATATAATAAAAAATCAAAGTGGTATAAATACTATTTCAAATCCATTAAAACATTTTTTAACCGCATCACACTTGATAAAATCTAATTTTTTTGCCTGATCAAATGCCTAATTAGATGGAGATGATGGACAATCACGCACTATTCCTTATTTTTCATACAAATTAATAATGCATTTTTGGATTCGGAATCCTCTGGCTGGCGACTGGGACATTTTTGTTCGTCCACTATTATTAATTTCGCTAAATCTTCAGATGATAGCATGACATGATGTGATGAATTGCATTCTTATTATTGCCAAAATCATTGCTTCGTTTACGTATGTATTTCTTAATAGCCCAGGGTTAACTTTTAAACCAACCTTCTGTCTATTTTGATTATCGTCGTAGGTAAGACTTTAAGCAACGAACCAATGAAAATTTGATGCCCAAATGCGAAATCGCGTGTTATCAAGGCATGCATATACGTATTTACTTATACCGCCTACAATAAAAGCTTGCAAATAATGAATAATGCACACTTATCATCATCGTAAATATAAACGGCTTTTGATTACGAAAGGGGTACTATTTTGTTGTTTTTTTTACAATTTTTTGCCCTGCTGGTCTACCTACTTACTTATTTGCAACAGTAAACACGCTAAATCACGAGTATACAACATAGATACATACATTTAAGCATTAAAACTGCGCTCTTTTAATAGACATTAAGAGCAACTAATATACAATATAAAAGTTAACGCGTATTTATATACCCATGTGTGCGTACATAAATATGGTGGATGGGTGCAGAGAAATATTAATAAAAAGCACTGAATAGTCAACAGTGAATATATCTGGTTTTGTTCTCACGCAGACCCTTATAGTAATCTACATACAATTCAAAGGAATGCGAATGTGCCCCAACGTGCATGGGACAAACGTACATGTTGGTAAGGTAGCGTGTTGGTAGCCCTAGCCCTACACCATCCCAGCACAGTATATGCTCATCTCATCGGAGGAGCACCTCACACTAGGCAACCACGTCCGACCAGTTTTTTGCACTGCACTCATTCATGGGACTCATTGTTGCAGCAGCGTCTGCAGAGTTGACTTCATAGACCAACGACACGCGCAAGGGATCGCTTGCTTTGTTAACACCGTGTTGCAGAGTCTTTCCAGCTCTTGTTCTCTTCACTGCTTCTCTGGACAATGGGAGCATGCTTGATTTCCTCCGGGAGTAGTAATAATTGTTTATCCACTTGATGTGACAATAAGGGAATTCATTTTTATGAAAGCTGCGATTCATAGAAAGTGACGGTGATTTGTATACAGTGATTAGTCTATCATTTCCGATTTCCGGTGTGACTGCAACATACGTTGTGGGAATGAGGATGGCATAAAAATAGTTCACATTCATGTTCTTACTTATTAATGAGTGGTATTGTGGTCAGTGGTAGCAATAAGCTGGTAAATACACTGCAGCGTAAACATGGGACCCACCGGGGAGGACTCCCCATTCTATACCGTCCTTAGTGACCCAGGAGAAACTTGTTCAAAGGACACTGGTGAACAGGTGAATGGATTTAGAATGAGATGTTGTATCGAAAGTGAGAATTTATCGGTGAGACAAAGAAATGTAATGCGGAGAGAACTGGACGCGGAATCTGACAGCAAGCCAAGTTGCTCAGAAGGGTTTAGCAAGAAGAGGAATCCCTTGCATGCAAAATGTACAAGTAGCACAAGAAGCCATAATTCTAGGAATCTATTCTCATTAGGTAAGCTACAAAATCTAATATAAGGCATAATTTGAGACGGTAATTGAGTTTTTGGCAGGTGTGCACCTCCAAATTTTTCAATTACTGGGTAGTAGTAAATGGCACCCATATCACTCTTCCTGGATGATAAAAGCACATAAAAACGGAGAAGTTAAGTGTACCCAGAGACATCCTTTTCGTTGTATATAGCATAAATTTAGGCACAAAATACATTAATTGTCAAATTGCGTGTCAGTCAAGATATACAAAGTGATGACCTTGAGTTAAATGGAGTTGTGCTAGCAGATACTAGTACCCAATCTTGAATCTTGAAGCCCATCATCACATCAATATATCGTAAAAAAACAGGCACAAAAGCAGTTTATATACATGGGTTAGCTTGTTTTGGGTAACGCCTAAAATTCTTTAGGCAGTGCACCTTCAAAAGTGACCAGCGAGTAATTAGCCAGTTCACACAGAGTGAGAGAGTTGGAAAACTGCTTTGATGAGGTTCACTACCATTATATATCTAGTCTGTTATTTTTAACATGTTTGTGTGGTTTGACGACGACAGAGTGACCATCCATCCCTACATTCCTTCTAAATCTCTTTGTCCAAAGCAATTTGCTTTTCTAATGCAAAATGCCGAAATAACAATTAAACCAGCGGACAATAGTAACAAAAGTGATTGATTGAATGAGCGTGGCTCTCCAAGCGTGTCTGATATTATTGCCGTTATTATGGCAGCAGTAAGTTGCCTTAAAATTAAATAAACGGTATCGGCGAGCCTATATTATGATGATGAGGTGTTAACGATTTTCCGCTGATAACAACAACGATGACAAGTGAAATGAAAAGGCTAGGTTGCAATCATTTTCAGGGGTGTTTTAGCCAGCAGTCTGAAAGACAATGAAAGTATAAAGTGTTGTTGCAAAACGACAGTGAATTTCGATACGTCAAGAACAAAAAGTTAGTAGGCTAGTAGGAGTACACCGTACACACACCGCCATGATCCCTATTATTCACTATTGATCACGACGATTATACAATGCGGAGTTTTTGCTCTGGCGCGCGTGACTTTGCTCCTCTTTCAACTTCTCCCCTCTGACAGTATTATACACATGCAGTAGTAAATCCCGTTCCTCAGCGAAAAAATTTGTCCTGTGGCAAGGTAGACCAGTTTCACTTTTTTTCTGGCTAGCTGCTTAGATGTCTATATCGAGCATTTAATCCTCTTCATTAGGAAAAAATAAATAGAGGGTTGCACCCCTTTTTTATCTTAACGCGTTACAATTAATGTCCTTTTGTTAGGCAGTCGGGGCACATTATAATATTGGCCGCATGGAAGATTAAAGATAGCAGCAGCGTCTTAGGCGACTGACAAGTTGCATATTATTGCATAAGCATACACGACAATTCGACCGAGGATGTTTTATCAGCTTTTGGCTAGTTGCCTACATGGATGATTACTGCCGCTATTGGTGCAAGGGTTTTGTCGATGTCGAGCAAATCAATCAAAGAATGAGAAATTAACACAGTGTAATCTCCTCCACTTGTTTAACTTCAGCCTCATGATCACTATAATTATTCACTGCAAAAATAAAGGTTGTATTCTCCACTTCACTGTAAGGTACTATTTACGTGTAGCGCCAAATTGGCCATCTGCATACCCGATACACTTGATCTGATCTGTCTCTGAGAGATCATGTGCCTATATGCATATATGGAGTCAGGTGCATAGTGCATAGGACATGGAGCCATAAATAGGTATACAACAAAAGATGAGAGATGCATTATTACGTGATTTGCGCACTAAGGACTATGCTCTGCTACTGTTGCTATCGTCAGAGGAATCATGACCCTGATACTGTCGCTGCTCCGCTTTGCGTCATTAGTCGTTACCATCGCGCAGAAAAATGCCAATATACTTTAGGAATGTGCAGTTGGGGAACAGCGTTACTTTTGTTCTTGATGGCAGCGAGAATTTGTGTGTAGTACCTGCGTATGTCATTTAGTGGAGAAAAAGCGATAGCCACATGATGCATCTAGGTATGTGGCTTTTCTAAACAATTTCAGTGTAATATTGAATTCCTATTTTGATCACGATTTGACAACAATCACGGCTAATTTGCTGGGGATACGGAGGACACGACACACGACGATTGACGGATTCGCATAACAAAAGACAGAGATCAAACGGCGTCATGTTGTAATGTGCCTATATCTATATATTTGGGTTTGTGCGGTATGGGTATGCCTACTTGGCTGCAAAGTGTTCACGTACGTTGGCTTGAGTTTGTCTCATTATGATTACGAGATGAGAACCCGCTGGGTGGTACATGTCCACTTGAATAAGTTTTCTAGCAATTTTTATGCTTATTGCCCTGACCAAGATGACCTTTTGCCGGTTTTCAGTGTCGTCATAGTTCCGTAGACGAAGCTACTAAAGCAGCAGGTACAAGACAAGCTTAATAACAACAACAAACTGTATTTTTGCACAACAATGTTTTGTGACACACTCCACCCAATTTAGAAAAGTATTTTTGCAATGATGAAAATAATTATAATGGACATACCTATTTGTTTCTTTTATCATTAATTTAATCGCATAGGCGGAAAAATTTTATGCTTGGTGTGCCTAACAGCAAAGAGTGTCATAAATACACATATGCTCGAACGAAACTATTTAAACCTAATAAATGGTTAGGCATCCTGTGAAGGTACCTATATCAGCACATCGGCGCCACATTAAGGCTGGATGTCCATTTAACTATTTATACGAGAGGGAACGAGAATTACTGACAATTAACCTTAATTAAATCAACACAAAATGTCATATATTCTTGTTCCATGGTTCGGCCAGGTCATAGTGTCTTATGAGGTTACCTCTGCGTTGTTGAAAGACAAGCGCATACTTCCCCTAATGATTTCATTGATGGTACAAAATTATCATCGTAACCAACAGTTTTTGTTAAAAATGGGAAAAAATGAGGAAGAAATGTGGCGAGCAATTATTTTTCTAGGTTACATATGCAATTAGGTATGTAAAATAGGAAAATTTTCCGATAAATTATCGTTCGATTTTAATGAAAGAAAAAAAATCAATCAAATTTACGTTTTGTATGGCTATTATTAATTATACTGATTACCATATGACGGCGGTAGATGCAGACATATGGCTATAATTTATAATCAGGAATGATCATGGCAAATGAGTAACCAAAATTGTTCATTTATTATTTAATGTTCGTTTTATTTAAACAATGGCTTTTTTGTCGCCAAAAATGTGCACATTCTTTCCATGCCTCATTCAAATGTTTGCTTAGAGTTATTACCACCCTGACTTTGACCTTGCTAACCTTACACGCTTTATAATTTGTGTAATGGCAAATGGTCTGCGTCCCTAACCAAAAACATGCCACAATTTCAATCGCTTGTAAAAATCTTATTAATTTTAATGACATCTTTCTTCATGCGCAAAAAATTTACATAAAAATTCCGTCCATCTTTGTCTTGAGCTGACCGCTGAAAAGAATCGTAATTTGCAATTTAATTTCATCTTGGGAGTAGGGAGGTCACAAAATTAAAACAAATCGCAAGAGAGGAGCAGCAATTAAAAGGAGGATCATCCAAGGAAATGGCGACAACCCAAGCAGACCTGCATTTTTTACTGAAGTAAAAAAAGACATGTGCCATGTCGATTTTCTCAGCGATAGGCCGAGCCTATACTTATTTTGGGTTTGTTTGTGTTAAAAAAAAGAAGTTATAATTTTCAGGAAATATTCGCTCAATTTAGTAGGGCGTTTTATGCTAAACATGCTAAGATAAAATCTTACTCCAGACTGATGTCTGATTGTGAGAGCACTTGTCAAATCT
>JAHZNE010000038.1:0-11840 GCA_027744055.1 Callyntrura sp. NNG-2020 | reverse complement strand
AATTGCACCCTAAGGGTGGCCAAGGAGCGGAACACCCTCCGCCGGAAAGCTACCCTCATATCCACACTGTGCTCGGAGTTCAAATTATCCAAGAAATCTTGAGAGTCCTCGTTTATCGCCGCGAGCGTCCCGTATATCAACGTAGTGCACAAAAACAGGTCGCCTGCCGTGTAGCCGAAAATGAGGCGCCGTTCCATCGGTAAAAACTTTCCCAGGGCAATGCACGCGTAAGTGCTCAGCGTTTCCTCGCAGATGATAAATACGAGAATGCAAATCGTGCTCCGCTTGTAAATGAAGTTGTACGTGGCAAAAAACAACTGCATTTCCCGATATAGGCGACAGCCCTTAAGAAAGTCCTTCTGGGCGAGGCGCCGGGCGCTAAGGAGGTAATTATGGAGGCAGTACGGCTTTATCATGGCGCCAATGCACATCTGAGCGACGAAGCTGTTCAACATGAACGCCCGGGAGAAGAGGGTTATGCTGCCGAGAAGAAGCATCACGTGACCAGAGCGTAAGGGGAGGGGACTCAGGTAAAAGGGGGAGGAGCTCGGTAAAAAGGGGGATGGTCTCACCGCTGCGTTGCAGGCAGGGATAAGGAAAAATCCGGGCTGGATGGGGATACAAGGTCGCTTGGCAAAGGATAACTGTCCGAGGGGCGGGATGAAGAAACTGGCGAAGGTGAGCACTTTGACGAGGATAAGGGCCAATCGCTTTTTGAAGTTAGGCCGGTCCGGGGGGCTGTTAGCCGCTGAAAAATTTAAAAATATTTTGATTTACAATTCCTTGGTAAATTGTTCGCAACAAATTATTATTAAAGGGACCGGGGCCTTACTGGCTATCTGTTGTTTTTCAAAGGCGAGCATGCCATTGAGCAAAGCCACAATCTCGTGACTGGCGTTGAGCTGCTCCCGGAGGGTGTAGCAGCCGCAAGAGGAGAATAAAAGGTAAAAGGCGCATTGGAGTAAGGCGGGGAGAGACAGGGTTTTCCAGATGTGAAGGGTCTGTAGTAAGCTGACAAAGGTGAAGGCACTCGCCAGATAAAGTTTCCCGCGAAGGCGTCTCAACTGGTGGGGGGTCTTGATCTTAAACTGTTGCTCCTTTTTAGAGTAGGTGAAAGGAAGGATGTTCCACAGGTCGAAGATTTTGCGACATCTTAGCAGCAGGGTCAGCAGACCCTTTTGGCGTCCCTGGGAAATCAACATGGGGATAAATCAAGAACTGTTCCCTCCGAGTGGCTAACGACGTACTGCGTCAATAACAAATGGGAAGGAGAGACAAAGTGAAACAAGGTTATGTACTGGTCAAGTAGCGGTACTACGAGTGCCAGGATTAAAAATTGTTTTCTGCTGAAGCCGTTAAAAGCAACGGGAGATGGGATATTTATAGTATTTTTTATTAACGGATCAATGGCATGTGGCATGGAGTAATAATAATGTCGCCAACCGAAAAATTTACCATCTTAATGGATGATCGTGGTCGGGGATATAATATTGGGGGTAAAGGGTGTACATGATGTAAAGGGAATGAATGATAGGCACGTTATCCGTGTGTATGAGGGATTTATTAAGAAGAAAAAACATTTGAAATTTAAATTTACCAAATATTTTACAAATTTATTTTTATAAGGAGCTGTGCAGTCTGGAATATTGGCGTAAGCAAAAATATTTTTAGGGAAAAATTGTTTGAACTGCTAACTTCTATCGAACCGAAAAATCGATTCTAATTAAAATATTCTGGCTATAAAATCATAACTATAAAATTCAGTATAACCAAAAAATTCCAGCCGGGAATAGAGTGACATTTTTAATTAAAAACCGATAGTTAAAAATATAGGGTATTTTGAAAACATCTTGGTATGGCTTTCGCGAATGAAATGCAAAGTAGTAAAAATCAGGTTATTGAAAATGTTAGGAATCCAAATATGATTCTTTTTTTTGTCGTGCCCCATATCTTGACATCTGCTAACTTAAAACTATCTCTTTACATCATAGACACCCTTTAGTCCTACAAGTTATTATGTATATAAACTTAAATCCTTCTGGAACAAATGGGGAGAATGGGGAGAGTGGGGAAAGGGACTGGAAAAGACGCATATTAAAATGGTATATATTTAATGGGTTTCTGAGTAATGAGTTTGGGAAACCTAAAAACACCTTACGTATACTTATTCATAGTACGCTGAACAAATACTGGAATATTTAGAGCTCCACTTACGTAGACACAATATAGGGATCATCAACTGTAGTCGTTCTACTTATAAGTCCATCTCTTACTGTTTGATACCTACAATGGTGTATGTAATCATATGCATTTATTAATGGCACAACCAACATTTCACGTTTTCCCTTACCAACGGTTCCAAAATGGAATATATTTTTCGTTACGTTTAGTCAGGAGATGTTTCCAGAAAAATGATAAATGGCGAATCTAGTTAAACAGGTTGGAATTTTTATGTCTGACCTTGAAATATTTTGCAAAAAAAACTACGTAATTTCATCAACAAAATTTTTAAGTTTAAGGGGGTCGATGTAGTTCACACCTGTTTATAAAAAGTGGTCTTGCATGTACTGCTCCTATACGCTTACCATTACACTCGTAAGGGCATGACTAATGCCGCCTCTTATTTTAATTGGGTTGACCATGTATGCTCATCGTGTAAATGAGTTTTGCTAATTTGAGGTTTCAATTAGGAGGTTATAAAGAGCCCCTAATGGAAGAGGGAAAACCACCATTTCCCACCCAAAACTCATTAAGCGGTCGGGTATACGCTGTAAGATTTAGGGTAACTGGGCAATAGCTTCACCAGTTCAGCCTGGTTATAATATACTTGATTTTTTGTCCTCTGCAGAACAAGGAGCGTGACAACATTAAATATTCAAAAATGAACGGTGTTCCGTCAGGAAAGCAAAAGCAACGGTACAAAATAGCTTGGTTCTGCCTCTTGCTAAATTTGGAGCCGCTCGCGTGCACAAATACCGATAATGTGATTTCTACCAGGAAATGTGAACAATTCTCCGACACGCGAACTACAACGGAGCCAGGGCCGTTGGTGGCGATCCCGAAGCAGTTAACCCATCGGGGAGAAAATGAGTTAAACTTGAAGTAAATGGCACTTTCCCGAGAGGGAGAAACATTGAATAATTTCTGTTTACACACCTCTTGTCTGAATCCCTGCTTAGAATGATGGTCGAGAACCAGTCCGAGGACCAGTGCCAGAGTCCCACCCTTGTAAAGTTTAGTCTACCGCTGGGGAAGGGTGGGGTCTCCTCCCAGGACAATTACAAGGTACAAGAGGGATGGCGCCATAAAAAGGAGGAGTTCTTCACTGACGACGGATACCTACATCACCAGGGGGCCTTTGTGAATCCCACGGATTTCTGCATTAAATCGTGAGTTATTGGGTCGCCAAATTGATAAGATAAGGTCATGGCTTTAGTAACCGGGGGGACGAGGGGGTCATGTCCCCCCACTGGATTTTGAGATTTAACATTAAGGGATAGGGAGGGGGAGGGATAATAATGTATTACAGGATTGGAATGTCCCCCCCTCGTCCCCCCTGTTACTTTAGCCCTGGATAAGGTGTATGAAGGTCTGTTTCATTTGGGGGTTTTGCTCCTAGTATTTCGGACACGGAGCTCCTTCTGAAAATTTGCCAGGTAAATTGTGCTGGAGACCTGTCAACGACCTATTTGTACACGAGTACCCCGGAGCCAGTAGGATTCGGAACAGCCCGGGTTTGCCTTCCCAAATGCTGTGGGATCGACGAAACGTTGTCGGTGACAGATATGACGTGTAGATCTTTAAATAGTACGGAGTCCACGTATTTTCGACCTTATCTTCATCTTCCGGCGCCCATTTGGTTCCTCTCGGATTCCGAGAAGGCGGTCAAGGACAAGATTTTGGTGATGCCGAGAAATATGAGAGGAGACCGGACCTCTTTCAATGGCACCCACGGTCATGACTTCACGAAAGAGAGTATTTGGGAAAGGTTACACTTTTTTCGAAGTAGCATGAACTGTAACCGCCTGGAATGGCAGGGGATATATTACGAGGACGCGGACGACTTTGGAAGGAATGGCAAGAATCGGTACAATTTTCGCGTGGCGGTGGACGGGGGAACAGTGAAGCTCCAATTTTTGACCAACTCCCGGAAATGGAGGTCCACCCACAATTCTTTCTGTGTGGACGGGGTGGATGGGTGGTATCCCCCGGGGACGCCGACGAAGGCGATGGCCAGCATTGCTGTGCTATGCGCGGATGATATACCTGAGGGTCGCAGTTTGGCGCAGTGGAGACGGGGCACGCTCGTTGTAAACAATCAAGAGGAGAGGCGCGCTAGAGTGTTTGCCATTTTACATCTGACCGTTCTCGCCATTTGCACCATAATTTTGTTTCTGGGATTTATCACCTACTGCTTGCTGGCGCCACGGTGGACGGTCTACGGCAAAATATTTGCGAGCCACCTCGGCACCGTCACTTTCTCTTACCTGATATATTTCGTCTCGGACACGACCTCGGTAGTAGCCTACGTCCAGAATGGGAGCAACGGCTATTTTATCGCTGGCAAGGACTCTAGCCGCAGGATCAGCGGGTTTTGTGTGGGCGTGGCGGTGGTCGCTCATTACCTGTACCTCTCCGCCCATTTCTGGATGAGCTGTCTGAACAGTGATGTCTGGGGCCAGTTAAAAGGATGGGGAAAACGCTACTGGGTATATTGCTTGGTCGGATGGGGGGCGCCTGCCATTTATATCATCATTTGTGGCGTTGTTGACTTCATAAACAAGTGAGCTCTTCAAAATTAACGGTACTATACAGTATAACCTTTCAAGGTCACCTGCCTCACCTGTTGTTACTTTTTTACAGTGATGCTTGGTTAGACAAGGTAATGCCTGATTATGGCGTGGAGACGTGTTACATCTCCGGAAAATCAAACCTCTACTACGTGCAAATTATCGTGGGAATCATGTTTCTTCTTAACTTATCTTGCATGTTGGCAAAATCCGCCCACAATTATTACAGGCGACGTTTCTCCACCTCGGAAGCGGCAGTAATGTTGAAGACCCGCGAAGGAATCCCGTGAGTGGAGATAACCTCCAAAAAAATTTATCCTATTTTGTGTCAATTTTCCTTTTCCTCTTTTATTTTTAGCTCCGAGTTGTTTACCAACATCTGTATGGTCCAGTTGGTCAATTGGTTGATGACGTTTCCAGAATGGTTTGAGGACACGGTGAGCGAGGAGGTCCATTTGGGGGACGCTTTATTGCTAAGTGTGGGCTCCTTCTTGGAGAGTTGGATACTGGTCAATATATACTGTCTCAATGAGGTGGTCCTTACCTTGCTCGCGGAACGGGTCAAGTGGGCGTGGCTCCGGAGTAAAGTCATATTTACATGGGAGTGGGAGGCTCTTGCAGGCGACCAAATACCATAATTTAAATTGTTTTTGTGATTTTAGGGAGTGTTCTGTATCTCCAGGAGAAGAAGGCCTTCACAAGTCGTAGTCAATTGGTGGCGTGCGGTTTTGAGAAGGAGAAATACAAAAATGACAGCACTGAAAGCATTGATAATGATGGGAGTACGGCCGTTCTCAATGAGAATTAACTTTACTATTATAATTAACTATTAGAATTAATTATCATTTAAATTAAATACAGTTAATAAATACAATTTTAAATTGGCCAGGGAGCCCGGTCGCTGTTTTCTTCAATTCTGCCGTGGTTAGCAATGCTATCTTTTGATTGGGGCTACGTGAGATTGCATTCGTTTCGACCAAATTCATCACGGGTCTATATCTCGATCACCGTCTAGAATTGGGGATCGGTAACTGGTTTTCTTATAGGGAAATGAGGGTCGCTGAATTCAATGGTAGCATTTATTTTAGCCCCCGAAGACCTCCAAAGATTTTATCGCTACTTAGCACTCCTTAATCTGGACATTTTCCTTCATTTGTACCCAAGTTTTACGCAAAATGCAAAGAAAACTTTTATTTTGGGTGCTGTCATGGTGATACATTTTCAAAATTTATTTTAAATGAAAAAAAATCGAAATATTTGGGTTTGTACACCTTAGTAGGGAAATGTCGATTGGGAGATTTGAGCATACATGCCCATGGTATGGTAAGCTGTCTGCACAACTTGCTCAAAACCTTTGTTCAGCTCCGCTTTCCCCTTTTTGCCTTCTAGATTTACGTCTAACTCCTCAACCACCTGTTCTTTCAATGCGTTCAAACAACCATCGAGTGAGTGCCAGCACACCCGGTAAACAAAAGGGTAAATTTTGAGTTTTTCAAATTCAGGCAATGTAGATCAAACAAAAACGCAGTTGAGAAAGAAATGTGCAAAACATTGTAACATTTCTCCTCTTCTCTTTAATTTTAACTAGTGGAGCAGTTAACTACCGACCGACCCACTGCTAAAGTGTTTTACTGTTTTTGAAGGGAACTAATTGAAACGTACAAAAGGTAAGCCAAAACCAGAGTTGAGTTTATTTACAAAGAGGGAGTGGAGGACGAGGGTGATTTACAGGGAAAATTAAAATAATTGCATAATTTAAACTTTATTTAGGGCGACATAGAGATTACACGACAGCAATGCCGATAACGTCGACCTCATCCTCTGCCGCGGTTCAAGAACCCCGGGTTTCTACCTCAACGGCGCCCCCACCTGCGGTAGTAGAGACGTTGGAGGAGGAATATAACGTGGAGAGAATTTTGGATCGGAGGTTCAACAAGGGCAAGATATTTTATTTGATCAAATGGCAAGGGTTTGCGGATCAGGTGGGTGGTATTTCAAATTATGACAGACCATTTCGAGGCGTTCTGGAGGGGGATTAGTGTATAATAACTTGTCTGGACTTGCTAGGATAATACGTGGGAGCCGGAACAAAATTTAGCGGACTGTCCCGCTCTCATAGAGGATTTCGAAAAACGACTCCGAGAACACTTGGACTTGACGCAGAGAGAACCGGAGAAAGCGGCAGAGCTGGACAAGCCGACCCCAATTAGTAACGCGGCGAAGGAAAAAGCCCTCACGGAAAATGACTTGACGACCCTGGGTCGTATAGGGTTTGATAGGGGGTTAAAACCACAGAGAATTATTGGGGCGACAGACTGCGGGGGAGAACTCTGCTTTTTGATGAAGTGGAAAGGTAAACAAGTCCTTATAATTTAGGGTTCACCATGACCAGTGGGTGGTGGGTGTTCAAATGAATTGTTTGTATAACAGCTTACCTGTAATTTGTAGGTTCCAACTTGGCGGATATCGTACCTGCCCGAGAAGCGAACGCCAAGTGTCCTCAGGTCGTCATCAAGTTTTATGAAAGCAAAATAAAATGGGACAGCCGGTTACCCCTACAGGAGGCAGACGATGATTCTGGAAATGGGGAAGAAGAAAAAGCGGATGAGTCCGAGTCTGGAGATGAAGAGGATGATGCCAGTAGAAGCAACGTAGAAACCCGTGAAGAAATGGAAACTGAGGAAAATGACCTAACCCCGACCAATTCTCCAAATTGTAATGGGGTAGACCACGATTCCGACTCAGAGTCTAACGACGACGACGACGACCCCAACAACAGGTCAATACCACATGACAGCGGAATGATAAACGAAGGATCTCGCATAAATGAAGATGATCGATAATCTGCCAGCTAAGTAGTTCCCTGAACCCCGTGTAGGGTCGCTGTTTCCAGCGGGGTCGCCGTAACCACATAAGTACATGTATTGAATAGTTGCATGCCCGAATTCTCAATACAATTTTTAAATATAAAAAATACAGTGACAATATGTTGTCAATCGTGAATTTTAGAATTTATGCACGTACAAAAATTTAGCCTGTTATTGTTAACTTGTTATTTTTATGAATTGAAAAATACCAGTCTCCCCAACATCGATACCGTAGATAAGTCTTTTGATTATGTCGATTTTCTTTTTTTATTGTTTTTATTAAATCATTAAAAATAAATACATGGCATCCCAGAATTTCGCTTGGGATTTTATTATGTATCGAACAACACGTTTTTCAGCGTTTCTCTCCCAATTTTCATTTCCATTCTAAAAACGTGCATTTTAGATAGGATATTGTGGTGTATGCAAATAACCACATAAACAAATATTCTAATTTAGTTTCACTTATTTTTGAATTAATTAAATGTTGTAAAAGGACAGACGACTCCTGTCCTTATCTTAAACTGAAATACCAATGTAGAATCTGGGAATGAGCGAAACATCACTCATTCCTCTCCCGTCGTTACTATCGAGTAGTCACAATAAAAACTGCTCTGAACTCTAACTTACAAAACAGGCAAACAATCCATGCGTATTCATTTGATAGCATATTTTAGATATAGTGCAAATACACTACATTTGTGATGCCGTGTACACAACCAGCCACGTGTCGTTTCCAGTAACGTCTCACCCCAAATTCCTTGTAACATTTTTCACACTTAAATAAAACGGCAGGCGTGGAAGATTGATCATCATCATACAATTTATGCACCTCTTTGTAGTGTCTTCTAAGGTCGGGCTTCACCTTAAAATCCTTGGGGCACAGGGTACACTTGAAGGGTCTGTCTGTTGCCGCCTGGGAGTGTTTCCGAGTGATGTGTAGTTTCAGCTGGAGTTCATTTTTGAGGGTGACCTCACAATAGACACATTTCATCCGAGGTCTGTCTCCCCGCAGAAGGGATAGCACCCTTCACATTGGAACAATTAGAACCCTCATGTCGGGCCAATCTTTTTTTCGGCATTTCCAAGCCGCATTTAGCACAAACGACCGTTTCGTCCTGATCCAAGTGAGTGTTTTCATGTTTTTCGAGGTTGCGTCTGGTGGAAACACGTTTCCCACAGGTGGCGCACTGAAAAGATTTCCCCGTTGAGGAAGTAGGTCGTCCCGTTTTTGTTTTGTGTTTTACCGGGGTGGCCCTTTTCGTTTGTAGGCGGCGAAGCGCTTCCTTCTTTTCTTCTTCGTTCATGTGCAGCAACTTGTGACCATTGATACTTCTGTTGGTTAAAGGCTTTCCGCAAATGTCGCATTCGGGACAATTTTTATCGTGCATTGGTAGATGCTGTTTTAAACCTTTAAACCCTCTATATTCCACTCCACAGTGGATGCAAGTAAAGGGCCCCAGGTGATTCCCATGGATGTGGGCACCCATATTCCGATGCCCTCGACACCGTAGTTCTTTCGGGTTAACTTTCACTGGGGTCTTGTAGTCACACAAGCAGCATTGAAGAATATTGGGATCCTCCTTGTCAAAAATAACAGCCACTCCGTGGTAAAAGGCTTCCCCAGTGAGGGAATTGTAATGGAAGAAGTCGGATGGTGACGATTCCTGCTCCGTCTCCCCATTTGTTCCCATGAGGGTCTTCAGTCTAAGGATTTCTGCCCAATCATCCTTCGCCTCATTTCCAATCGTCCACTGAGCTAATTTCCGAAGAACGAAACGTTTCCAGGGGGATGAGCTTTTATCTGCGTCAATGGCGTCCACGATTCTGGTAGGCAACGGGATACTTCTTTTGGTGCCTGGTTTCGCCCCACACTTACTTTTACGACTTCGTTTGGGTTTTGACGGTTTTGTATCGTTTTTTGTACTTTCATTATCGCCTTCCTCACTATCGTTAGAGGGATCCCAACTGTCGGCATTTTCAAGATCATTACCTTCAGGATGGACGTAATCACTGTCATTATCATTATCCACGGTTTCCTCATTGCTGGAACTACTCTCCAGGACCATCGGTTTTCCTCCTAGTTTACGTTTTCTTCGATTTCCCAAAAATTCCTCGTTATCCTCATCACCAGACAAGTTCTCTAATAAACTTTCTGATTCCTCCTTACCGACCAAGTGAAAATGGTCACTTAATTTGGCAGCCTTCTTTTTGTGGCGAAGAGTACCCTTTCGCTCTGTTTGGCTATCGTTATCATCACTATCGCTATTTCCAATAGCGTCTCTCGTATCAATAGAACCGCTGACGGCATGAGAATGAGCATTTTGGTGGATTTCCAGATAACGTTTACTGGACAAAATTTTCCCACAGGTGGAACACTTAAAACATTTCCCAGTGGAGATACCGTCTCCCTTTTTCGTTTGCATGAGAAGAATCGCTTCCATCTTTTCTTCCGCGTTCATGTGCAGCAGCCGGTGGCTATTAATACTGCTCGTGAGTAAAGGTTTTCCACAAATGTCACATTCTGGACCATTTTCTTTGTGTAGTTGTAAATGTTGTTTTAAACCTTTGACCCCTTTATAATCCATGCCACAATGGATGCAAGTAAAGGGTCCCAAGTGATTCCCATGGATGTGGGCGCCCACATTCCGATGCCCTCGACACCGCTGTTCTTTCGGGTTAACTTTCACTGGAGTCGTGTAATCACACAAGCAGCATTTAAGAATGTTGGGATCCTCCTTGTCAAAAATCACAGCCACTCCGTGGTAAAATATTTTCCCGGTGGTGGCGTCATAGTGGAAAAAATCTGATGGCGATGAAGATTCCTGATCAGGGCCGTCATTTTCCCCCTTCAGTCTACGGATTTCCATCCATTCATCTTTCGCTTCCTTTCCCATCGTCCACTGGGTTAACTTTCGGAGAACGAAACGTTTCCAGAGGGATAAGCTTTTATCAGCGTCAATGGCGTCCACGATTCTGGTAGGTAACGGAGTATTTCTTTTGGTGCCTGGTTTTGCCACACGCTTACCTGCGCTGCCTTTTTTAGGAATTATATCGTTGTCGCTATTATCTTCATGTACCACCGATTTTCTTGCTCGTTTAATTTTTCGACGGTTCACCCCAAATTCCTCGTTATCTTGATCAACAGACAAGTTCTCTGCAGAATTTTCTGATTCATCCTCATCGAAAAAGTGAAAACCTTTATTTAATCTGCACGCCTTCTTTCTCCGACGAAGAGTACGCTTTCGCGCTGTTTGGTTATCGCTATCGTCACTATCACTGCTATCAATAGCCTCTTTTGTATTACCAGGGTAACTGGTGACACGCCCAGAACGAGGTGATTTAATGGTTCTCCCTCTCTGCTTTTTCTTCCGAGATTCTTCCGACGGTGTATTTTCCATTTTTTCTAAAGAGGGTTGCAATAACGGGTCAGAGCTCCCCACTTCTTCATTGAAGTCGCTGACATCATTCTGGAAATACTGGTCATCATCGTCAACACCAATGGAAGTTTGCTCCTCTTCCAACATTGAAGGAAACTTCCTGGTGGCAGGAGAGTCTCTCACTTGTGTGTTATCAGAATCTAAAAATGGAACAGCAAAAATATTAATTAGCAAGCTTTTACGACAACAAAACTGTTTCATATTTACATAATGGACTCATTCATGGCATAATATATACCCCTAGGATCTTTATTAGGGCCAATCTTCTGTCCTGATGCTGATTTGGTTCTGACACACTTATCCCTACCAAGGTCGGCCACATTTTTAAATGTCAACCTTGGAGTAACACCGCCATCACATTTTGTTCTCATGTCAAGGTCATTTCTGAATATGGTCAAATCTTGAAAAACTGAAAATACGAAGGAAAATGTATTATGCACATATTCTCTGTATAAAATTATTTGAACATAATTGTTTGAAAACTGTAGAGATGCATTAAGTCTTTAAAGTAAAAACAGTTTTAGTGACCTTGAATCAGGATTACCTGTCACAATGCCATCTCTCAAAGTGAACACCTCCTGCACATAACGTCCCATTTTTACGTAGTTTTCCAAACACCCCACGTCCGAATTTGTGACAGAGACCGCCAGCCATTTCAGTTCGCTATGAAACAAGTCCAAACATCCTTCCAGATCTTTCATCGTATCCAACACCTCCTTTTGCAGACATCGCACCTGCTTCTC
>JAHZNE010000037.1:0-17927 GCA_027744055.1 Callyntrura sp. NNG-2020 | reverse complement strand
TTCGTCAGGAAATGATACAAGAGAGTAGTTGTTTCGTTTAGTCGATTTAAGTAATTTATTTTTTCCTTCCATTTTGTTTCAATAATTCTAAAAGTCACACAGTTGTAAACAAAATAAGAGAACACACTGAACCTTGGCAAAGGCAATGTGTAAGCGTGTATCGCTTTATCTTCAAGAGTGCAATGAGTGGTTGCGATTCCCGCCATGCAGTTGGTGAAACAGAAAATTTCTATTTTATGCTAGGGACTATGTACTGATGGAAGGCTTTCTGTTTTTGTTTGACTCAATGGATTTTGCATGTAATATTGTAGGGAAAATATGCTGTTTATTTTCCCGTTGCATTTATGCCAGAAAAACGGACTGGTGTCACCGTGCGTTTCCCTGTAGAATGCATGGTCGAATATGTATTTTAATAACTGGAAGGGTTACGCACATAAAACGGCAGGGAATATATTATATCCAATATCCCTTACAATTTATGCCAATAAAATGGACAGTTGTTACCATACTTTTCCCTGCATTGGGAACAGTGGGATGTTGGCAAATTACTGTTCAAAATATGCCCAAAATTTGTGAATATTTTTTGTTCCCAACCGTTTCCCAGTCTTCCCAGCTAAAATCGGTGAAAAATTGGGTCCGTTGTCTACTTGGGATATTTTTGTTAAAACTATAAAAATTATAAGATTTGGGTTTACTATGAAACAATGACACCTTACCTTGATCTGGTGGTTAGTTAAATTACTGGCTTTTTAGTTTAGACCATGCAGTTGTGACAGCCAAGAATAACGTCGATACAAATGTGGCATGAAAATACTACACATGTCATACAAAACTGTATACCTTTTTATTTGCAACATTTTTATCGTCTAAAAGCGCGGTATTCCATCCAATATATCATTAAAAACCCTTCTCAGACTCCGCTGCCGTTTCTGCAGTGTATATATCCCCTATTGGGGTACCATCCATGACTCGAAATTCCTTTAACGAGTACTCCTCGGAACAGTTTCGTATGAAAGTCACAAACAGATTATTATCAACATTGTCTTAGATTCGAAGGTACAATTTTTTCAGGTTCTTTTTTGTTGAGTGCCTTCACGATACAAAGCATTATTTTTTAGTGAAGGTAGGGCCCTTCAAGGTCCCAAGATGAACTGTCATAATGTACATATATGTATATAGTCCACATATTATAGTACGGCGTCAACTCCTAAGAATAAATATCACGAATAGACAGAAAAGATGCTAGCCATTTAAATAGGTACATTCAATTGTAATCCCATAGAAATGTCATCAGAGAGTCGAATCTATATGCATCGTGACCACTTTTTCATGCAAATAACCTCCACTACACGATATAACCGAATGACTACCAAAATACGAAATATCCACATTTACCGGTCAGTTATAAAGAACGCACAAAGTTCTACACAACTCACCGATAACTGCTTATTTAACTCATATGAACATGACATTAATCTAGTACGTTAGTATATTAATTGCATTGCACCTGCCTCCATCTACTGTCATCACAGTAGACATTGGTAGTAAGCCGAGAGGATAGCGAGGCGAGCGGTCTATATTTAAAAGAAAAAATGGGCTCGCATAATCATCAATTTTTCATGTACGCAATTTATGCAGAATTTTGAATCGGAATTGACGTAATGTTATGTGATACTTAACACCTGTTACCAGTAGTACCAGATCCTGGCCCCAAAAGTATTGCAGAGAATAAATAATATGAATTTAATGGTTCAGTTTATATATAGTTAATATATAGTTTGTATAAATCACCAGTAGTTTAAATACAAGAAGGACGACGACAAAGTATGCAACAAGTAAAATGCAGAGCTATTTTTTTTATCAAATACTGACAATAAGATACTATAAACTATAATATACATTTTTACATGTATGTTTGTTTGCTGATAATGTACATTGTACAATGTGCAATACTGCGGAGTGTCGTGGGGAAAATGTGGCTAATACCAAGTCATGCTAGTCATGCATATATGGGAAGGTAGGTAGGCAGTACTTTCAAGACTCCAACTTTGTTGATTATTTACATTTCTTTATACATTCAAACGTTGATTTGCCCTCCGACAAAATGATAGTTTCCTTTTTTCTTTTCTTTTAGTTTTTTTTAGGTATTTTGGTACTACGAAGACAGGTGACAACACTGCCTCTCGTTGTTATATTTACAAACACGTTAAAATGACAATATTACACGTTGTGTCTTCAACTAATAATAAACTTTATGCAAATTTTCTTCATAAGAAAAATGAGTCTGCATGAAGTTTAAAGCAACATTTTCATATTTTATAATGGTCTCCCCCTATTACTGTTGACTAAACACTAGCAGTAGTTCGTATAAATTTAACTGCAATCCTCGTAATTTTGCATTCAGACTTCGGAGCTGGTGAGAGGAGCATTACATATTACAATTGGTTCTTTCTGATCGACGCTTAATTTTGACGAGACATCGGTATATACATACAATCTCACAGAAAAGTGTAAAAATACTAACGGGGCATCACTTAATTGATTGTTGAATGATTTGTTTTTATCACAACTTAAGACGATTCAGTCCCCGTAAGGAATTGAGATTACACATTGTATCTCTGTGTTAATTTTTCACACTGCATCCTTGAAGTACATGGTGCGGTTCGTTAATTTAAGCTGGGTTTGGTTTATATTGCGATGCAATATGGGAAATTAATGTAGAAAAATCTCAATTCCTTCCTTTTCGAATATAACGTCGTTCTGTTTTGGGTTATTTATTACCAAGCCGTTTTTTAATTTATATCGTTCACTGTCAATTCACATGAACTAGTCCCCTCACCGTTAACCGCAGAAACCAGCTATTATTCCGGTTCATTGTGTTCCGAGGGAAAGGACTTGTGTGTATTCCATCAGGGAAATATTTTTTTTAACTCAGTTTGTTTTTCGTATTATTGAAAAATTACTTATTCTACAGTTTTGGCCGTGTTGGTTATTTAAAAAACGAAGTCTGTTATACCCCAAAACAGAATGGCGTTGTACGCGAATATATCTTACCATCTTCTCTGATCACTCTCATTATAAATCTCAATCTAGTTTTGATTTGGACAGCACGCTTGATTACTTTAAAATTTGTTAGAGTAAATTTTCCATTACCTAATATGTAAGTGGTTTCGTAAAAAAAGAACTTTTTTCTCAGACATCGGTAGTCAGAATCAGTATTAGAAATAGTTGGTGTTTTTTGGAATTCGCAGGAAAAAATTAAAAGGTTCGGTCTCACATGTGACTAATGAAAGGGTATTAACTGACATTACACTTAAAACGTAATGAACTTCTAAACCATAACTGTTTCACATTCAGTTAACAGAAACCGCCCCGAAGAAATCTAAAGTCGCCGTGGAATTGTAATATAGGTGTATTTAACGTTCTCAGACTTATCATGGAACAAACGCCGTCTTCGTCTAACTCAGCTTCCGTCAATTCATCAAAACCGGCGGAAAACCCGAAACCAAAAATTACGCGTCCCTTTTTCCACGAGTATGTAGCCGGTTGGAAGTACCGCGGAATTCCTTATAAGGGCAGTTTTACTGACGGCACGGTGCAGACTAAACTGATGAGAAGATTATGGCACGAGATCAAGCAGTTGACTGGCAAACAAATTGAAGTTACAGTGAAGTTGTTATCAAAAGAAAAACCTTCTGAGGTGGAAAACACTCTGGAATTTACTATTTGCCAGCTGTCGTATAGGTTTGTATAATTCGGCTAATATGATAAATCATTTTCGGTGTAATGTGTTGTTTACTATGTTATTATTTGTCGCTTAAAATGCTTGTCTGTTGTATTTTTTCAGTTGTAACGGGTTGGTTTCATCGAGATGTGCCACCATTGAGGTTTATACTGTACCGGGGGAGAACACGTATTTTACCTTTAATATAACAGATGGGAGACTCGCTATGAAAAATGAGATCACAGTTCGGATTCTTAAACAAGCTTGTGAAATTGTGTTTGATACCATTGTTTTGCGATGTGAAAAAAGGGAGGGAGGTCCACTAGGAGCCATTAGTGACAGTGACGACGATGATGATGAGCTGATTAGTGACGACGATGAGTAAATGGCGGCTAAGGAGATATTTTTTATTCCATGTTTAACCATATTTAATAAATTGTATTGGAAGGCACTGATTGTTAAGGTGTCATTTTGACCAGGAATTTTTTATACTTTAAATAGCATCGTTTAGCATTTAATTTTCAGGAGTTAGGTACATGTATAACTATTGTAATGTATAATTAATTTTTACGGAAATTATTTCGATAGCCGCGTAAAATTTGATATGTTACCAAAATAAATATACAGACAGTACTTAAGAATGTTGAACCTTTTTTTGTGTTATCGTTTATTGGTTACAATTGGGCAAAAGTATGGCGTCTTCAATCAAGCTTATGGTCTTCCAGAAAAGATGTTCAAAAAGAGTTGTTCTACCAAATCATATAAGAATATGTTAATATGTGAAATTGTGTATATGTAATATCCAACTATTATCAATCGTTAGCATAATCATTTTTGCTCATAGATAAAGCACTCGGTTATGCAAAGAAGAACACTATTTCCATAGGTGCAAGTGGAAGTAGATGTAAAACTAGTTTCCTCCCCTATAGAACTATGTAAGTTCATTTATGTAAGTATGTAAGTAAGCAACTTTGTAAGTTCATTTAACATGTATGGGAGTCTTCAACTTTACCGTAGAGGTATAACCAATTTTATGTTAACTCCAGTTAGATTCTAAAGTTAGACAGGTCATATCACAGATATTCAACTCTGAAACTTGCTGATACGTGAAATATATAATTATTACAAGCCATAACCATTAATTATTTACCAATGTGTATAAAATACCAATATGAATTAATTCAAAAATAGTTGATTGTAAGAAAGTTTCACTCGTTATTTTATCACGTTAAACCTAACCCAAGATACACACTACTTCAGAAGGTATCCCTTTTGAAAGCACATCCACCATCTCATTGTTCACTCCAAAAAAAATAACGGTACAGGGCCACACTTAACATTGGATTTTAAAAGTTACTTCATACACGGTTTAGTCGCATGCAATCCATCCGTTGCTATATCATTTTGAACCGCAAAAAATAACTTACCCTGATGATCACTTGCACAAGTCTGGCTGATATGGTCTAATGAACTAAAAGAAAAAAATGTCCGGCCATAAAATAGGTTCATCTAAAATCCCATTTAAATGTGGTAACCAGCACCAGCGTTTATAGATAAACTAAAGTTGATGTGAAGCATTTCCAACAGAACTCTTGTAACAGTAATAAAATTAGCAGATGGGTAAAGATAGGAAGTATTGCCGCACAATGGTACATTGTTACGATAGGTATAATTAATGTCTTATTTTCCAGGTATCTACTTCAGTTGAAATAGCTTCGGCCGAAAACTTAAATGGTTTTTAATCACTTCAGTAGTCATAATCTTTGATTGCCAATTGAGCTAAAAAGTTAAGTAAGTGTTTGTTGGCACGCAGGATGAGCTCAACAGCAAGAGTCAAACTCCGCCTGTTTACCCAAAAAGTGGGTGAACGTGATAATTTCACTGTATCGCGATTCTTTCATTTTCTGCGTTTCCTCCACGAAAACGACAAGTTTTAAATATTGCTAAAAAGAAGTTCGCGGTTTTAAAATCATCTTTTTTTACATTTTATAAATGTTACGATCTTGTACAACCAATGCAATCTCTGTTAGCTTTGTAGAAAGAACCATTGTTATTATTAACTAGCGCAGTACTACGGTATCTTCGCAGCCTTTTAGGGCTCGTCCACTGTGGAAACTAGGATAAAAATTTGGTAACGCGGAGTTATGTAGTTATGGACACTAACAGTTTGTAAGTTTGACTCTGACCTCCGATTGGTTAACCCCTAGAGGAGTTCCAAGGTTCGCCAGAAGGACCTTGAAAAGGCTCTGTTATCGTAAGCGTACGTACGTGAATATTCTGTTTTGCGCTACATGATTCTAATTACTCAACAGAGTTTAAATATCTACATTTAAACATCGGTTTTAAATATTTAAATGCATCGTTCACTGGAACCAGCTTGTTCATGCAACATAATTCACATGTTGCTTTGCATTAATATTAGTAAGGCATTAATAATCACAATAATTAATTGGGAAACCATTTTAACCATGGTAGATTTTTGGGTAATATTGTTTATTACTTCACATAATTTCTGGGTTTTGGGACTTGCATTGCATGTTTGCATTTCTCAAATTTCCAAGTGAAACTACGCATTACACACATTTATATGCTAAGAGTGTGCCATTTTTAACAACAGTAAAAATTATCTCGGTAGTTTGGCTACACTGTGTTTATGTTGTATACAGCAAAAAATTACCGGTCGTTATAAAATTTCCTGCAGAGTTTAAGTACCTTATCTATAGCGTCCATAGTGGAGCGACGTCATGTTTGTAGTAGCTCGTTGAGTATCACATTACATTTTGATGGTAGGGGTGTAAATAAGCAGCCTATTATATGTAGCTACCAAATTAGGACAATGGTAAGTGAACATTGTATTAGAGCGTTGCATATACGTATGTCGGGACTGAGCATGTTGCATTACTAACATAAAACTGGACAAACGTATTTCATTAAAGGGCTCCCTGGAGGTTTGTTTAGCAATATGGAATGTACGGCAAATGATTACAGCTGTCATTAATGGAAACGACACTACTTTTCCAAATTATTGGCGCTGCACACATAAAATGTAAGTATTCTACGATGCAGGAATCTTCTCAGCACGATTCCGGGTTAAACCTTCATCTCCAGGAAACAAACTGTTGAATGGTATTCCCCTACCGTTTAATTGTATGTTATTGAATGAGAACGTCTTGGATTGAGAAGCTAATGACAACTAGGACCTATCTCTGCGGTGGGTAAGCACGTGTCCCCGTAAAGTTTTGAATAGTGAAAGTGGAGCAAAGATTACAATATTTCCAAATTAGTATCGATTAATTGTGGCGTCATGAAAATACAGCACCGCACCTACATTCCACTTCCAAGCTTTTGTGGCGTGCATTTAAGTAGCTTTGTTTTCCTGTTTTTCCTCATACCCGAACCGGATATACAATTGTGGGAGGATCAGGAAGTAATATTTGATCACGATCCCTACCGCACTGAGGTGTTATTTGGTCGACCATGTAAGTTGTCACATAAATTGTCGCTCTCGAATTGTCGATCTATACTATAACATAGTAGTACTAATTGTAAGTATTTACACATTTATAGTGTATATGTAGAAAAAAATTGGCAAATTATCGTTTTGCTTGGGTGGTTGGATGTTGGACAGTTCAACGAAACAAATCAAAATTTAGCGTAGACGCCGAAACGACCAGTGACGTTTGGTAGGTAAATGCAACCATTTTATGGAGGTAGTAGACATCTCTAATTGGAAATGGGTCAGATGTCGAATGTAATTGTTCTTGCGCTGCGCGGTTTGGATGATCACATGCGTACAATATATTATTCTGTCTGGAACCTACTTTTTCAATAACTGCAGTAAATTTGCGTTGCTACAACGTGAAAAAAGACGGACTTTATGACAATCATTGTTCAATTACATAACATTATCGTACTTTACTTTTTCAGGTCGGGTAGTCTGGTTGCAATGCTCGTTCTCATTTTCATTTCGCTAAGTCTGTTGCTATTAAATTCCTTGTGTCGAATTGCCGAAACTCCGGCTCAAATTTTAAGTAGTCGCAGTATAACTTCTACTTTGACTAAAATGACAAACGCTCGGGCGTACTTGGCAAAATTAAACTTTGATACAGCCTCAGACGTGGAAAATAATCCAACCTTTAAACATTTATAGCACGTTTCCAAGCCTCCATATCGTATTTACCTGCGAGTTGCTGTTCATTTTTTGAACCTTGATTCAAACATTTCAAGGAAAGACCCAACCCAGCACGATAATACAATGTAAAGAATTTAGAATTTATACATATATGAAACAATATAAATTTCCCCTCTTAACTCATCTCATCGGCATTTATGCATTCAGCATCACGGTTAACGAAAAATGACATGCTTAATACCCACATCTATATTATTACCAAAACATACCAAGAGAACTAGTGCTTATAATAAAACATACGTTTGTGAACCTGGAGTTGTTTGTTACCAGTTACTGGTTATCACGCATAAATACTTTGTTATGCAACGCTCCAAGCGACGGCAATGGCAATACTATCAACTATTGTAAGAATAGCGTTTCCTTTCGCATGTCATATATATAATCTATGCTTGCTTACACCAATAATCTCTTGTCTTGTCTTACTGTCTAAATACCCTGACAACGGCAACTGTCAAGAACATTTTTTTTGCAAACTAAATTTTTATCTCGTTTAGTTGGTCAGTTTCGTTTTAATTGTGGCACACGGGAGGTGCATAACAGTGAAGGAAGATGCTACATTGAAAACGCCACCAGATACAACGTTGGATAATGTACATTTTTTTTAGTAATCTCATGATTGCACGTTTATCCGTGCTAAAACGGATAACTGCTGCTGATCTGAAGTAAGCGGTGTATGAGGTACGGAGCAAGTAAGTATATTAATGACAGCTATTTATACTTCGTTTCTGCGAATTAGAAAGTAAGATGAGACTTTTTCTGAATTGCGTGTGTTTGCGTGTTGTATGTGAGCATAGTTTTCTCATTGTTGTCTCTATGACGCGTGGTTTGACTGATGTGATAAAGATGCTGTGCACAATTGTACCGGTGGTTTTAATTGCCATTGTTTTCCACTACCATTAAGGTTAAATAATGAACCCTAAATAACCAATCGTCATGAGAGCGTAGTTTTAGTGAACTTTGAGCGTACGGCACGATTGGTATGCGTACTGTGTGTGTGCATACTGCATACATTCTTCGAAATGGAAACTATAAAGCTGGCAGCAATCGACCTCGACTCATGTTGTTGATCCACTGCGTTTACTGGCACTGGCATACAAACAAAGGAAGATTGCGGTCGTTATCCGTTTCTCTGTCTGACACGTGGGGATTATTATGTGGATGTCTCGAAAAGATGGCTGCTTGCTGCTGCTGTGTTGCTATTCTTGTGCTCTGCAAATAATTGTACCCATTTCGTGATGAAGTCCAGTCATTTATATTTTTGTTTTATGACACTCCCCGCCGAAAACTGTATAAAGCTTCCTCAGTAAGGATTGGCGGAGCTCAAATCTGACTTTTAATTTCTGTAATTACGAAGAAGACTCTAGGAAAATGCTGAATATAATGTAGCTTCGGTGCACCATAAAAGTACGAAATTACTGCAGTCTCAGACCATTGCAATCACAACAAATGTTATGCATAAAGAGATTTTACCGTGGTATTTAAGAAATGCTATAAAGAGTACTTGTTTGATCCTCGACAGAAAGGAATATGATGAACTTTGTGTGGTTTGGTTTAAAGACCACAGAATCTATCTAAAGCTGTCGTGTTGTTCAACTTTACTGGGTAGTTTTTTTACTTGGCAAAATGTAGGTAGAAAACGGTGCAGAGTGCAGATCAACGTCAGGATTACTCAAGTATGGAATTTCAGTTAGTTCAGGAAAAAAGAGCAATTGCATTCAGTAAACTGCATCCGCGGCTCTAATTTTTCATACGTGACCAGCAAGCCAGAGAGTAGAGGGAAATCAACAATGTGAGCATAGGTAACTACCATACGAGACCTATCGCCGTACTACCAGCATCAAAACGTCTAATTTCATCGCCAGATGAGCAAGAATAATAGGCGGAGGAGCGTCTGTTGTTCTGGCATACCCACTTTTATAACAATTCACTCTTCTCTGAATTCATTAGCTGTGAATTCGTAGAAAAGAGGTATTGTTTGATTGATTCAACATAGTCTTATCAAAAAATACTCTACTAAAAGGGGGCCTGTATTATGGCAGGCAGAGCATGATCAACATTTTTCTGAAATAATTACAGAGTTGATAGCCTAGAACTAGATTAGTCCAACCAGCTACTGATAAATCCCCCATCCATCCCCACACCGTTGAAAGTTGCAGGTTGGTTGTTTATATTGCATATCTGCATTTTTATTAATACATATTTTGTTCGCTTGCCCTCTCTCAGGTACGCATTGTTAAACAAAGAGCTGCGTTGTTCTTCGTTCGAGGCAGAATTTAAGCTGCTGTTGCAGGCATGCATGGACGATAATAATAAAATCACAAACAATTGGAAAATTCCACGATTAAGGATGAAACGTATAACCTCCTCCTACATGACGGTGTTCTGGTACAGAAATGCAAGCATAACACCATTCATGTACGTACGTACGTACACACACGTATCCGTCGTCATCCTTCTTCTCTGACTAAAAAGGAGAATGAAAAGAGAGAAGTGGCAATCCCAAAACTCCAAACCACAAAGCAACCTTTTTACAAATGCCTCTGCAGTAATGGGCACTCTGTACTCTCAGAGAGCACATCAGAGTTAGATAGACACACGACGAAGCTAACAAACTTTGTGCACACACCACCAACCATCACCACCACCACCACCACCGTTGTACTTACTGGCCTGCCAGTCGGGTTGCGCTATCTTGCTATCAATTCTTTTCATAATGTTATTACGTCAAACAACGACTTCTAGAAAATGTGAATTACATTTTTCATTCAGTCGATGCACGGGAATACAAGATGTAGCATCCACTCTTCAATGAAATCTACGGTTTTCTTCAAGAAGAGTAGCATTTTCTGCAAGTGAGCTGACGCTGTCGGAAGACTGCAAAAAGAGCAGCAGCAACAGCAGCAGCTTCATCATTTCATCAGCGTCTTAGCGACTTTTCTCTTCGTTGTACACAGCTCCAGGGGTGGCCACACGGCCAGACCAGACTAGGAAGCAGCGACAGCAGCAGCAGAAGAAAAAGAAGAAGCGCAAGGAGAAGAAGGGGACCGTTTCAGAAACAGCGAAAAACAACTTTATTCAGGATTACATCAAAGGAAACCGTCCTCTCTTTAAATGTATCGACCTCCTTAGTATAAACTGTTATTACGGGATTCTGTCTATTAACGTGGCAGACCCACAGACATAATCCAGAAGTAGTTTTGTCGTTTGCACACACCTCTTTAACTGGATCAGCGCGTGAATACTCGCTCTTGTACTTTTACGTTTAGCAGTCATCTTGCTTAAATGGGTTAGAGCTCAGCTCAGAATGCTAATTTGTTATTCAGGTCGTTAGTTTCGTCTTGCCGTTCCGTTAGTTGGTGACTGGGTGCACGGACAAAAAGTAGGTGGTCGTGAAGCGTCGTGCTTCTGCAGCAACAGTCAGTGCTTAATACTATAGCGATGTCATCCCTATGATTATCGCCATCATCGGTCCGTCAATGTCAACATGCTTGTTCGAGTGCATTTCAATATTTAATTATACATTAGTAAACTTGAACTTCTATTTTGTATTCCTGTCAGAGGAATAGGACTCCGTGTCGTGTAGTAGTGCTCTTCACTGGTGATTTATTTGTTGAGATGCGTCTTTGCCGCTGACATATTTACGAGATAGAGAGTTACATTGTTAAACGAAGGAGTGAGAGAACCGGTTTCCTTTTTCAAAAATGTCCAAATAATTCTGACATATTTACGAGATAGAGAGTTACATTGTTAAACGAAGGAGTGAGAGAACCGGTTTCCTTTTTCAAAAATGTCCAAGTAATTAAATCAATATCATCGTTCTTCCAGAGAGAACCCGTCGATATTGTACTTTTTAATCCCTGCAACTTCGTCGTTCGTTCACACCGTCGGGAACGGTAAAAATGTTTTAAACCGTTCCAACTGCGAGGGACTGGTGAACGTGACTGACTTCAAGAATAACAAGCAATTAATGCATGTTTCCCTTTTATTACATTGACACGAATCTCCGTGATTTTCTCGTTTGGCCAATTCAACGAGAGGAGTCTTTGTCAGACAACTTGTAATGTAAGGTTGCTTCGAGTTCCAAGTTTACTGGATAATTATATATGCCGGAGCTAAAGGTAAGAACAAAAACTAAGAAATAGATGAGACATTATCCTCGCTATAAATAAGTAATTATACCTGCTTTTGCTTTGCTGTCTGCAAAAAGCTTCAAACTCCAGTATTTTATCGTTAAATCATTAAAAAATTCTGCGGAATTTTATAAAACAAAGTGTAGAAGAGATTTATTATATAAGCCAATTATAAACTATTTTTTGCTAAGACTGCCTCTATCATCTATCAGACAGTTTCATCTTAAGCCTCACTTTGACTTTATCATGAACATATTACCTGCAATGCTATCTCAGGTGAAGTTATAGTCGAAGAATTCACAAAATTCGACATTCGCAAAGAAACTTTGCAGACTAGATGTATCTGTACATAAAATTGTATGTTGTATAAGGTACTTATTGCTTTTGTAAAATTCTAAACCTGGAAAAAATGTTTTTCACGGTGTTTTGGTTTGATCCGGTTAAGAACCAAAAACATTTTGAGAAGAGAGATTTGCAAAACTTGTTGATACCTTATGAATAGCCTGTTTCTTCTGGCAATACTTGAAGTGGCTTTCATTGCGTTTTATAATTACTAAGCAATAAGTGTCGATCTCCCTTTAAATGGAATAGGAGGGGAATGCTTGCTTTGTTGCTAGTGTGTACACACACAATATAAATGTGTAGGTTTGCACCACTCTCTCGTAGTTCGTATATGAGCAGAGTGAAGATTTTCGCCTGGTAAACACGATATTATGACTTGATGGAATTTTACAAAAACCCCAGCAGCGAAATAGGGAAGATCTGAATTCTAATCATTATTGCATTATTGCTGCGCTTGTTATTATCAATGTTCGGCAGTTGCCTTTTAGTGCCTGGAGTGTGGTCACCGTGATGATTGGGAGGCTTTATTTTATCGAGGTTTCTTCAGAATGTTCTCTGTATCACGTGACAATTTGATAATAACAGGCATGTTGTTACATTTCAGCAGGCGCATGAGTTCAGACACAGCTTTTATTGTATTAACCGAAAGAGAGTGAGTCAGCGATATAAACTGCACAAAGAAGAGCTTGACAAAAAAATCGCTTGAAAAAAAAAACTTCGAAAAATATCTTTGGTCATCATATACCAGGAATATTTTTTCCTTTGCAATACTACGATGGGATTAAGCCAATTATGACATCCTTAGGCAGTAAATCGTGTTTTCTTGACCTACCCTGGTCTTGGTCTGACGAAAATTTTATGTGAAGATTCTCCATGAACTCTATTCGTGAACTTAAGAATAAGTCCATGAGTATAAGTGCATAGATGCCATGCCAAGAAATTTGTGAATTCGTGATTCCTTGCAGTATCGTATTTCTACATTAAAAACGAAATGGTTTTTTGAGCAAGTGCTTTTCTTGTTGGTACTTCAAGCCAATATGGAGAGTTTTGAAATACAATACGATAAACAACGGCAATTTTTTCATTAAACTGTGTCGAATCAATAACCTGTAAAGTTTATGTGTTTCTTTTCAACGAAATTTAAATTTGTCCTTTGGGACATGGATAAAATGCCGCATGGAGTTCATGATGGCTAATGCTGGGAGTTCATCACCGTTATATAAGGATCTACGTCCACCTCACGTTCTATTATAAGAAAGGTTTAAGGATGTGCGCCACCAGAATTTCTACCCTACCTGGTACAAGTAATTGAATGTAGAATACCAATGCCAATTTGAAACGGAAACGTTATTTACAAGCGCAGGGGGACATTTGATTACTACTGCACTCCGTTCATACCTGGAGATGTTCCTACCTTTTATTATTTCGCTTTAAAAGTGCAACAGTTGTTGGAAACCGTGCGTGTGGCTATTTTAGCAATTTCTTTTACATTGTGTTCTACATTTTCAATTACATGTCAAAGTGTTGGTAACGTATTTCTCATTTTGACAAGATTCGCCCTTGAACCCTTCTCGTTAGCCGCTCATTCATCTGGTCCTTGTTGACTACATTACATACAGTATCAACGAGATCAAAACAGCCTGCCTTATATTTATATTTGTAGTAAACGTTCAAAGCGGCACGAAACTCAGTTAGAGAACATGCGAAGATTTCTTCCTGGTTTTTCACCCCGCCAACACCGCTCGCTTTCATATTCTCTTAATCCAGATTAACGAATTCAGCATCTTACATAATTTATAAACCAAACGTAAATTGTGAAGTACCTACTGCATATCATAAACGTGTGATGATTCGTGGAGGATTAAGTTTATATATATCATAAATTCACGAAACGATAATTGCTTTTGCTAATATGCAGCTTTCCAAGTTCAAGCGCCCTGATCAAACCTACCGAGACTATCAAAAAAATTTGGCAACTAGATCTCGCGAATTAAATGAGCATATACTTTCTCTCATTGATGATTGATGAATATTTATGCTTAACATTAAGAGTTGTGATGAAAGCGTTATCGAAATAGCACTAAGCACTTCTTTCCTATTGACGTTTCTTTCAGCGACGAAGTTTCTGCCATGAAAAATATTAAAAATCCAAATTTTTCTCAGATAGTTTCCTTCCACCCGGTACATGGTTGACTTAAGATAACAAGGCAGGACAACAATATATTAGTAATGGCAGGTACACTTTCATTTAAAAATGTGCCACGCACAAGTTGAATGTAATTAAAGCAATGATAATAATCGGTTGTTTATACACATAAAATAAAAATCCAGCATGTTTGACACCGCGGTGTTTCACCATATGTCAAACATTTTGCTCCGTCTTCTTTTTCATACTTTTGTAGAAATTACAGTGATGTATGAAATCGTAATTTCACAAGATGGCTTTGCTTTGATTTATGAATACGTTGTTGTTCCCATAAAAATTTTTACACTTCCACGCACGCTCATTTTCTAAGCATGCACTTGTGTTATGTGCACAGACACAGTTGTTTGATTGTGTTTGCATGAGTGAATTCCTGGCTGTTACAGACGCAACAGCAAAACACTGAAATTCGGAATGGAGGAGATGAAAGACATTAATACATTAAATATTTTTCCTTTGCCCATCCAACTAGAAGAGTGAACAGAATTCGTGTTTATTTTGGAGAAATCGTTAGGAAGCTCTGTCTGAGAAGGTACATTTTAAATGCTCTTATGAAAGTATTTCTTCGAGTCAAAAGAATGATGATACGACGAAAAGCTTGAGAAAGAAACAGCTTTTGTATTTATTTTCTCACTTCCCAGCAACTTTTCTCCCAGTCTAATACTACTACTCCTCGTGTGCCTAGATGTTATAAAACTTCGGCTTTGCGATGCCATGCGTTTGCACCACTTAAGTCGCAGTGAGTGTGCACTGTCATGACATTTTACGCAACAAAATATTCTGAAGGAAATGGGATAAAGGAAAAAGATATTGATTCAAATGGGAAAATTATGTAGAGTCCTTGATGTGTTCGGCACTCGGCAGTATCAAATGTGAAATGTAATAGACCCAACGGTCAGTGGGAGGAGATTTGTTTACCAAGCTATTATTGACGACGATGTGAAATATTGTTATTCCGCTTTATAAATATGTTGTAACAGTGTTCCGGAAAGGGGGTTTTGTTAGGTCAGAACTGCCATCATTATAATAATAATAAGCATAGGGGTATTTCGATATGAAAAATAAATTATGTTTCTTGTTGCCATTTGTGTCGGAAGAAAAGGGGATATACATCCCAGATCCAATACATGTCATTAAGGCGTGAGAAGTATTTTTAGAAAGTGAAAAAAATATGATGGCATGGAATAGTACAAATGGCAATCGAAATGGTGAGCATTGCATAAAAATGTTTTGATTTCACGATTTCAGAATTTCTCGTATTTGTTCCAAATGACAAAGTGAAGCTGTGTGAGAGTGTGAGACACAATGTAAGATGGTAAAGCTCCTTTCAAGTTCATTTTATCCTGTGTAAATTACATCATCATTTCCTATGTATCCCATTGCGAATTTCGGAGGAAATGCAATGGTGCAGTAGCTGAAATTTGATGCTGTCTGTTTTTATGAAATTTATGTTTTTAAAACGGTTAGATTAACATTGACAGTGAGTTTGTAAAATTTCCTTAACCTTTTTTATACGTGTATTATTCTCCTCTGTTATAATAATATGTAACTTTACTTCTGGGCTGAAATAGATGAGTAGGAAGGAACTTTTCTATGTTTTCCAATGTGCCGAGAGTTTGTCGTAGAAAATCTCCATTGGTAGGCAAACTCATTATATGTTTTAGGTATATTTTTATTCATTAAACTGTGATTGATACAAGTTAACACTGAACTGTTGACAATGTCAAATATATTATAATTGTGATGAGTTCTCGAAAAAGTTAGTTTAACGTTCACTCATTTATGCTATTGGTTTTTAATTATAGTAAAAACATAAGCAATTTAGTTTTTCAATACCAAAAAGTGTTCTCGGCTATTGATACGACATACTTAGCATTATCAACGGGACATTGTAAAAGCGGGGGTTCAACTTGATACCTTGATACGGATTGGAACTGGACTGGAAATTAATTCGACTCAGCTGTCTAAGTTTCCCCCAGATAATATTAGTATCAGAGAGAGAGAGAGAGAGAAAGAAAGAGAAGGACGCCAACAACTTCAAGAGAGTATACGTATAATACATTCTATGAGCTTGTCTAAATGATGATAACATATCTCAACAAAGTAATTGAAAGGAAGAAAGTAAACTTGAAGTTGTTTGATTTTGCAAAGTAATAAATACGAAGTCAATATGTATGTGGATAGTGGGTGTGTAATGAACTTATTTAGGACCAGCCGGACCAGCTAGTCTGTTATTATGTATATACACTTTTACTCCTCGCACCAGGCCATGCAATATGGAAAATTAACTTTAAAATGCTGTTTTCTTCATTAGATAATGTTGCAAATAATTTCGTAGATGGATTCGGGTGATCAACACCGTGTTGTAATAAGTGTAAAAATATAAATAAATATAAAAGATATAAATCGTATCCAAATTTAGTATACTAAAATACTAATAGAAATGGTATACTTCCCAATTTGATCTTTACTGCTTGACATTCTGGGCGTATATGGGGGTAAATGACAATTTTTGCATATCATTGATTTGAGGCGTAGAGTTCTATAGGAACGATGTTTTTATCGTTAGTTTGAAATAACAAGTGTATACAACAAGTAAAGACGTAAGACGAAAGCTTGTGTCAATGATAAGGAAAAAAACAGTGCACAGCTGGTCCTACTTCGTACTAAAAATATGTAACATTATGATAAGTGGTAAAAGATCTAGCTTTCAATTTTGATGGTAGAAAACAAATTTGAACGCAAACATTTTCTGCTCGAAAGTTCTATAAAATAAATTTGAAAATATGACCATCAATGCGTTAAATAGATTTGTTTTTCATATTAATGCATTTTAGTGAGGGTTGATACAAGACTGTATTCTGATTTTTCTTGTAATTACATATTCGAAAAGAAAGCAATAACAATAAAACTCATCAGTGTGGAAAATATTAAAAACTTGGTAAAATGATTGCTTTACTTATAAAAAATTGTGTAAGGGTTTGATGATTCAGGGTTTATGGGACACGGGATTTCCACGTGCCAGCACTGAATATTCTTTCCATGCAAATACATATTGTTACGTTTTGCTGTGATTTTTTTTACTAATTGGTCTTGCGCTTTAAATAAGTTATAACTAGAGACTCTATTTCTAGGAAAATACCTATTTTGTATCTTCATTCAATCGAGTCCATCTGTATTATGTGGACGTATCATGACTTTTTAAGCCGATTGGAAAGCACCTATTTTTCTTTAACACCTCCTATTTTCCGGTTTAAGCACCTAAAAACCTTTTTTGTTTTTTTAGTCACCTTTTTTGCTGATTTCTGAAAATAAGTAGGAAAATTTCAAGTGATA
>JAHZNE010000036.1:0-25009 GCA_027744055.1 Callyntrura sp. NNG-2020 | reverse complement strand
ATATTTTATTTTGAATTTAATTTGCAAATTTCCTGAAAAAATTCTTAGATGTATAAATCCACTTACGGCGGCGGTGTACATGTTGATAGGTTTGAAGGGTGATTCCCAACGTTTACAAGAGAGTTAGTTAAGTAAGAGATGAGATTGCGAGTTGAACTGATGTTGACCCATCGCCTCGCCTCCATTTATATACCAAAAGGTGGTCACTATAGCATCCGTCTACTACATATAAGGTAAAGGCATACTACACCTTTTAGGGAATTAGTATCGTTAACTTTGCCTTCCGTTAATATGTGTTCGCGCATAATACCTGCAGAATTTTCCAGAAGAATAAAAAATCACAAAACTCTCAATTATATCCATTCCTTATGTTTTAATGAATTTCATATTATCCCAAATTGGCAATACAGCGCGCATATTGGACACCGTCGACTGGCCAGTGTACAATACTTAATATATTCTCATTGCCATGGCAGCGCGGTTATCATTGTCGTGGCTGTCTTCACTGTATAACAATGCATGTATTTCCGAACAGCATATCCAAATAAAAATTGCAAGTTGTCTGCAACCTACTCTACTATACTAACTAACTAACTTGATCAAAGTATCAAAGATCAAAGTACATCTTACTGTAAACGCTTATAGCTGCTTACATTCCTGTCCTATTTTCATCCATTGCATCCTCCTGTGTCCGTCCATGGTGTCACCCTAAATCATTGCAAGTATTTAAATATAATTTTTTCCTGTGGATAAGGTAGTCTGCATCATTGACCCAAAGCAAGCATGCGGCGCGGCGGCAGTGATGATTGCATTATTGTTGGCAGTTCACCTTTCTTCCATTGATGAAATGATGATGCTCTCAATATCCAAATCCTAATAGATAAGATGAGAACGGTGATCAGTGTGATCATCCACTGTGCGCATGATAAGATTTAGTAAAATGTCGCGCTTGTCTTTTTATTCGCGACAATATCAAATATCGTAAAAAATAAAAGGTTATTTTCAAGTAGGTGATTTAATGAAGTTGATGTTAATGTTACAATCATATATAAGTTATATCATATCATATCCTACTGAATTTATATACATCTTGGTAGCAACAAAGCAATAGGTGGTATAAAAGCGGCAGTGCTGCGCGCACTGCATTTAAAATGACCTTCAATCTTTCTTTTTTGTCATGCAACTTGCACGCTCACCTTCAAGGGCTCATCCATAAACTGCGGGTGATGATGAGTATATCACCCCTCGCAAGTGTGCCGACAGTTTGTACTGGTTATAGGCAGCTGTAATTTTGCGCATTTAATTAAGCAAACATCATTTTTTGCATTTTCTTTTCGTGTTACTACGTGTACAACTGTACAAAAGTATGTATGAAATTGATTTTATTAAATGAGTACAAAGCTCCTGTTTTACTAATTCTTCCTTTCCTTGAATAAATTCAACTACTTTTCAAATTCGCAAAAATCACGAATTGCATTTTCAGCAGACATTGTTCGTCCCCTTTAACAGTTATTTCCGACGAGACGCGACGACACCAATCCGCCGCCAATTTGCCGCTTAATAACCAACAAACAAGCGCAGCACGTGTGGATCACACTGTATATTAGTCGCAGGGTGTGTCCTTTAACCTTTACTGCTTGCGGCTTACTGTTTAATAGAGGGGAGAAGTACGATAGCATCATCAGTTCGTGTTTACTACACGCGGCATGTTTTTATTTCATAATTTTACAAATTACAGTTTTACATGAGAACGATATTTTTCTCTTTGCTTAACTACGATTTGGGATATTATAAGAACCATTTATATTTATGTGCTATGAGCACATTTTAAAGTAGAACTTTAATTTCAGAAAATAGTATATCCTTAATGTATTTGTTTACACGCTATTTATAGATATCAATTACGGCTATAAAATTTCCTTTCTTCCTTTCTTACTATTTCTACCTGTCTGTCCTCTTCATGCATCGTACCTAGTACTGATGACTCATATCTCGTCGTGATCAACATGCAATATATATTTTTTGCTAATGCAATGTTCCGTTAATTTCTGTGTTTACTTACTATATTGCCTTCACTCTGGCCAGGGGGCCTCATATAGGTTGCCTGTTGACAAAAATAGGACAAGATGTACATATATGTATGCACATGTATATACAGGTAACTAACGAATGACAATGAACAACACAAAATCAATGTCATGTTTTTCCTAAATACAACTTGTTACCATCATAAAAGTATAAAGCATGGATACTGAAAGCTAATATGCAAGGTTATATTTAACGCTGAAGCAACTTATAAGAAAGGCATGTGCTGCTCAAATGTTTATTTATTTTTTGGCAGTGCAATAATTCTCCATAAATCTTGAGTGTCCACAAAAATGAAAATAAAGTATCTTCCTATTTCATATCTACTTTTGCAATTCTTCTTTTAGTCTGCTGTTTTGATCATATATAATCATAATTATATAGAGAATTCCTTGAGAATGGATTGATCATCTTCCGTAGTGGTCAGGGTTTTCTCTATGGACACATACATATTCATGAAATTTTAGCAACTACGTGGCAAAGCGAGCAAAAAAGGATTTAGCCATTTTTTCGTATTTGAAGTTCAATACCACTGGGTTCAATGTTAAGAAACTATAATGTATACATACTATTTATCACCTACATATGCAAAAAGAAAAATTGAGTAGGATTGACGTTGGAGGTACTACGTACAACAGACACGACATGTATGTATTAACCAAATGCACGTTATTAGGTTGTGTCCGGAGTCCGGAGGGTCCTTTCATTTGAACAAATTTAATGACATATTCCGAACAAGATGGCAGATAGATATGTAACTGGACAACTGATGTGGTTGAATGCAATAATAGTGCATTTACACGACATTATAGGACTCCAACTGCAACAATCAAGGTTACCTATACTATTGGAACGTTGGGACCATTAATCAGTTTGATCTTATCGATCGAGAGCAGTTGATAGCATTGGAGAACGGACCAATGTTTACTTGTAGATCTGAGCAACCTAGCTGTTATTCAGATTGAGGAATAAAGCAGCTAATAAATGATTGTTTAACACAGGTTATTCACGACATGATGGTTGTGACGCATGCTAAGCTTTGCATTCCCTTCGCAATTGTTAAAATATTGTTATTAAAATATTTTAAAGTAGAATTTTTTCAGCATCTGCAATTACACGCAAAATTGAAAAACGCATCTCATTACTATGCATTCATTATGTTCATTTTATTTGTACTAGGTAGTACTGAAGCAAGTATTACGTGTTGGTTTCGTCTTTCAGTTCATGAAATGTCCGGGTGTACGGTTTTACACACGATAACTCAACCACGAAAAAGAAGTCCGAAATATGTTTTCGCCAATCAATAAGTGCAGTGGATTGCACAGACTTGTGAACGTTCTACTTTTATAAATGTGTGGCACCACCGGAAATCTTCCAACTTTGTCGTCGTTTTATGGGCCATTGCTCACACAACTGGTGAATAGACAAATGTCCTCGTCATGAGCAGTCACGAGTTGTGTCAGTTTATCGAGATTAGTGCCACCAGGGTGACGTAGTATGTGTATCAAATGGGTCAACATTCATATTGTGTTCCCCATTGTATACACCTAAATGGTGTATAAAGTATGGAAAATTTATTACTCTTGGAGTAGAAATTCAAATTTTACATTATCCGTGTGGTTGTTTTTATGGAGCAATATCCGAAATTGACGTTTATTGATTGTTGTTGAGTACAGATAGTAACAGAACCAAATATTTGATATGAAATATATTCTACTACTTCCTTAGTGGAACCCAGAGACAACACCGATCACTATCACTCACCTACCTATTTTCTTAACATATGCAGTGTCTTCTTATCGTGTAAACTTTGTTCGTATATAAATGTTTCCATATTTCATCGGTTCAGCGAGTAAGTTGATTAATTCTATTTAAATCACTTACATACTTGAACTGTACCAGCGTCAACAACATTGTTTTAGATAGCAGCTATTGTAAACGCAAAAACTTATTTGTATAACTAAAAGTGCAAGGGAAATCGGGAAACATTAAAGAAAGATTCAAGAACTCTCCTATAACTTGGCAATATATTTATGCTAAAAAGAGTTTACATGATCGTGATAGTACACATGAAATGCTTACAATTAGAGATTGTAACGGTACAGTAACCTTGAAATATATAGTATCATATTGTAGTACCAGTACCACTGATGTCCACATTCATAATATTCATAATAAAATGCATTACAACTTCTGTATTGAGCCACTTCAGAAGGAAATTGTCAAGCAATCAATTATGTGCAACAGGAAAACGAGCCATGTAAACTGAAGTTAACTGTATATATGACCTTCTCATGTAAATTTTGCCCAATTACCTCATTTTCTTGAATTTCATCTATGCGACAATTGAAGAACTACATGTTGCAGTATGTAGAAATTTAAAATAACTGCGCAGAAAAGAAGTGTTTACTTGTTTGAATTTTTATTGTTCATCTTGAAATAATATTAGGCCGCGATGACATGAACAATCCAATTTATGGTCGAAGGAATGAAAGCGTCGTTTATCCGAGGACTGGAGCAGCCAAACCAACTGGGGCGACGGCAGGGTGAGCCAAACCGACTGGGGCGATGGCGGGGTGGGCCAAACCGACTGGAGCAGCCAAACCAACTGGAGCAATAGCTGGGGCGGCCAAACCAACTGGAGCGATGGCTGGGGCAGCGAGGAGAGCGGCAGCTGCTGTAATTTTCAATAACAACCACAAATTTTACACTTCTGAATGGCATCATTACTTATTTTTGAAGGAATCATGCAAAATGGCTGTTCTGAACTTACGAGCACGGTTGATGTAGGCGGTGGTAAACGGCAGCAGGGGCAATGGCCTTGGCAACAGCAACTGGGGCAACAGGGGCGGCGTAAGCAACTGGGGCAACAGCTGGGGCGGCCAAGAGTCCAGCTTGGGCTCCGGCGAAGAGGGCAAGAACGACAACCTGTTCAAATTTGCAGAAAACCGTTATTTCCTCATTCTATATTTTATTTTGAATTCAATTTGTATATTTTCTGAAAAAATTCTTTGATGTATAATCTACTTACGGCGGCGGTGTACATGTTGATAGTTTTGAAGGGTGATTCCCAACGTTTGCAAGAGAGTAAGTTAAGTAAAAGATGAGATTGCGAGTTGAACTGATGCAAAGTAAAGCGTGGTCGCCATTTATATACGAAAAGACAACTGTGCACAGCAATTGATGCCTACCTACTTTGCATTATTTTTTGCCGTTGTTGGTAGATAGTTTGCCTTTTTATATTGTTTGACCTGCTTCAAGGATTTTACCTATAAAATTTGGTTGTGCATGTGACCAACAGCAGAGTGGAAGTGCCTTATCATTCATCTAACATTTTATGGACCATTACTTTGTCAAGCAGACGCAATAACTTAACCGGTGAACCACACTATCACCTGCGTAAAGCGCGACGTAGTTTCATTGCCATTGTTGCCTTCATTATTGCTCACATCTACAAGAACTTCTTTACTTCTACTGGTTATAGTAAATGTCTTTCGTGTTTATTGCTTCCAGGTTGTGCTGTTGGCTACATTCGTAGCGTTTTTGTGAAGATGAATGCGAAGAAATCAACAAAATATTTCTACATAAATTATATTATTATTGTGCAAATTGTATTTTTGTCTTCTGGTCGATATATCAATTAAACCTATTCGCAGGATTTTTCCTATTCCACCAGTTAGCTTCAAACCGATGGAAATAGAAATGGATTTAGAAAGATTAAGTTTATCCAGTTAAACTTGCTATAACTCACTTGGCAATTTTTGTTTGTTCGGAAACATCCTCCAGTAGAGTAGAGTTACCAGAGAGAAAATTTTACTGTCATACTAGAACAAACCAAATTGGTTCTTAATTTGCGACCTTTGGAGTTACTAAACATCAAACATGCAATGCATGAATTCCAAACAAACATTCCCCCAATTCAATGAACTAAAAATGGCCTGCACATACTAATATAAGGGAAGGGCGAAGAAACAAAAGAACGTTTTTGCCGCAATAACTTGATTTGTTTACTTGTCTGTCTGTGGTAATGTTATAGTTCAGTCATACTTCTCCAAAATCTCAGATTATATTGCTATTGCTACCTTTAGAATGATGCAAACTTTCTCAGAGATCTTACTTACTATCAGTAATGGGGAATTTTTGCAGACACACAAAAGTAACATTGATTTCATTCGCATCAGATCTTCAGTTTCCAGTAAGTATTCCTTTCTCTGTAGAGAATCTCTGTTAGTGACCCACCTGCGTTGGAAATTGGAAAATTGGGCTTGCAATGCACACCGTGAATGTACCAAGTTAAATTTCGACTTGGCACATCAAATCACCTTCAACCTTCAATGATTAAATTCAAAATGCATTTTCTATACTTGTCGCATGTCAAAACCATGTTACTACTTGCTACACATACGTATCTATCTTATTAACTTCTACTTTAATTATACTTGTAACTGTACAATAGATTTTTCTATTTACTTAAGCACGAAAGACGCACATATGTATTATCAAGCATCCAAAGGTCAGAAATGAGCTGTTTTATCAACAGCAACTGAATGATAAAATATACTTGAAGGTCAACTCTTTTAATAAGAAAGCTCGCTGTGTGGGTCATCACCACACGAAAAATAATATTAATGAAGTATAAGCTAGAAAGCATTCAGTTTTTCTTTTTATGATTTAACGTATTTGTGATTGCGCTTGTAAAGCAAAACTAAATTAAATATTTTATTTTGTCATCGTCATTAAGCCCAATAATCACAGTACACTGCCCAGTTTTCATTTCGGTTTCTCGGCATTCACTTGTATTTTAATTTTAGAAGCAAGGATCCTATTCACAGTAACAGTGAAATTATAATCATTAAACCAAAAATACAACCTATTAAAGTCACTATAAGCAATAATGTGGCTCATGTTAGTAATTGTATTGGTCACGTTGGGTATTTGCATTAAAATCCTTGACATAAAATCGGTGGATAAAGCAAACTTTTGGGGACGCAATGGAATTCCATTTATTGACATATCCCATTTTACAAATTCTATGGAACTAATACTTTGGCTCAAAAATACTCTCCAGATCGATCGCCTAATTTACCAGGAGATGGGATCTCGTAAACTCTGTGGCATTTATGAAGCAGGTGCCCCTGTCGTCATTGTGAAAGATTTGAACGTGGAAAACAAATAATGATCAAAGACTTTGATCATTTTGTCGATAGGCGACAATTGTTTCGAGAGTCCAAGTCCCCTTCTCTTCTCAAAATGTTAGCTACATTACAAGGTCATGAATGGCGGCAAGTTCGAGTTTCCATGTCCCCAACGTTTACCACAGGACGAATACGGAGACTGATGGAGTGCTTCAATAAATGTGGCGTGGAGTGGACAGACAGCATTAAAGAAAAACTGAATAGCAGTGGCTCATCTGTCGTTGATATAAAAGATAGCGCGGGTAGTTTTCCACGGATGTTATTGCTGCTGCCGTATTCGGATTGAAAACTGGATCCATGCAAGACGAAAACTCGTTGTTCCATGCCAATGTGATAACCGTTGGCGTTCTCCTCCTTTCTAACCATTTTAAAACACGGGTTGGCACTCCACTTCCCCAGAATTTTCAAGTTTTTTAACTTTGATGCCATGAATACATCAGCGATACAATTTTTCGATACTATTTTGGGCGAAACGCTAAAAGCACGGGAAAATGGACAAATGGCCGAGAACAATGACTTTCTTCAGTTAATTATTGAAGCCAGAAAAGGCGTTCTCAAACGAGAAGTTAACGAACATGTCAACAGATTTGAACAAGAAGCTCAACTCAGTGACGAAGAGGTGCTGCATAAAAATGCAAAACAGTGTCTGTCAGATGTCGAAGTAGCCAAGGGTCAAGGTTTCATTTTCATTTTTGCGGGCTATCACGGAATCGCAATGAAATGACCATAACATATGCTGCTCATGCCCTGGCGTATCACCCAAAAATACAGGATCGGCTACGGCAAGAACTGAAGGGAAAGTTTGGGGTGGATGGAAATATAGAGTATGATGTTGTCAACAAGTTACAATATTTGGACATGTTCGTAACTGGTAAGCGTTTTTACATCATTCATCATTTTTATAATTGAAAATCAAAATAACTTTTGGTACCCTTGATCCGGACAGAAATTCTAAGGTTCTATCCAATCACCCCGCGACTGGGTCGAATATGTGTGAAAAACTATAACAACTTGGAGCTTGGAATAAGCATTCCAAAGGGAACCTTTGTGGAAATCCCAGTGGCGCAGATTCATAAGGATTCCAAGTATTACCCAAAGCCAGGAGAATTTGACCCGGAGCATTTTAGTCCTGAAAATACGGCAAATCGACACCCATACTCATTCCAAGGGTTTGGTCACGGACCGAGAAATTGTATTGGTACGTCCTTTCATGACTTTGTAAGAATAATTTCCACTATTTTACGTTGTTAGCATACATGAAGTTATCCACTTTATTTTTGTAGGCATACGATTTGCACAAGTGGAAGTGAAAACTGCTATTGCTCATTTGGTCCACAACTTTGTAATTGAACCTAAATTAAGTTGCCCGTTCCCAATCAAGACGGTCCTTGTGGGACACGGGGTACAAATCCCGGGGAAAGTTGAGGTCGTTTTCTCCCCCGTCAAGAATGAAAACTAATTTTTTGCTTTTAAAACAAATCTTCCATACATGTAAATATATGATCTTTGTCAGTCAAATACAAATAATAAACGTGTAAAATATAAACGTATGTGATTGAGTGTTATTTATTTTTGTCAATTAGATTTGGCAACAAAAAATTATTTTGTTTTACTTAATACTAAAAAAATGAACTGAAAACTACTGCCATTAGCAGTATACATGCTAAGTAGTAACAATAATAAAAAAATTGCGGTTTTGTAATTTAATTTACAAAGCGTTATACTTCTTCATTCTTCTGTTTCTATTGCACGTTTCTTCTGATGTACCGTTTCTTGGCTACAATGTCATCTTCAACTTCTCCTGAATCTCCAAGCCTGGCTATAATGAACTCTTTTAAGAATTTCATCTTTTCCCAAATATTTGAACTGTACATGTCATCAGATAACATCCACTTGCGGATTTCCCACTCCCCGTCCTCCATACACACCATGTTGTCGGTACGAGAGGTGTAATACACACACAAATACTCCAACCGAGGAAAATAAGGAAGGACGTGGTCATACGTTACATTTTCATTCTCTAAAATTTCTAAAGTCTTCACTCCCTCCATCAGGAACAAGGGGGCCGTCGTCACTAACGCTACTGGTGGCGAATAAAATTCCAGTTTAAGGTACACAAGAGATGGCAAGTTTTCTTTCAGAGGTTGCAGTAGTTTGGATATTTTCCAGTTAACTTTTACGTATAAGCTCAGTTTAGCTAGATTGGGGGCGGCCAAACAACGCCAAATTTTTTCCCAAGGCGCAGGAAAGCCCTCAACCACGAGATCCAGGTCCGTCAAGTACGGCATGTCGTTGAAATAGGAAGACCGATACATCCAAAGGCAGCAAGTGGTTATCAGTTTACGGAGGGGTCGCGAATATTTCTGCATCAGTTCATTCATCACAGGTTGCTGGTATAAGTTTTCGCCGTCGAGGATTTCTTCAATTGTGTGCAAGTACGGAAGGTCTGGCAATGGATGAGTTACAATGTACTGCTGTAAGACTTTGCCTTGCTCAAAATCCAATCCGTGAACCTCAAAGTCGATTTCGAATCCGTAAACGATTAACGTTCTCAAATTCGGCATGAGACAGAGCGCCTTACGCAGCATTTCGTAGTTGAATGTAGGATTATTCCGGTAGTCAATAATGGAAGGGCCCACTTCCGTGTGCCAAATGTACTTGCCAAACTTCTCAAGAATAGCAAACGCTTGATTCCAATAGTCACTGGCGATCTGTACAGATTGAGTGTCGTGATTAGAGATGCAAATAAAACGGAGCAAAAAGGGATTTCTGGGATGATCTTGAATTTCAGCAAAACAACGTCTCATGGAATCCAGTGTGTATAAATGCTTGTTGTGAAAGTCCTTGTAAACCAAAGTTGGTTTAAATTCTGGTCGGTGATGTGCGGGATTGAAAGGGTAACTCCTCTGATTTTCATTTTGAGGTCCTGGTTCATACGCTGCCAAAGTACGATCGTAAGGATACTTTTGGAGAAAGTCTTCCACTGATTGGGCCCATTTCTTGCAAACAAGTCGACTGCTGAAGATATCTTTCTTGTCCAGTAATGGAAACAAGAAAGGAAGAACCTGAAAAAATAAATGTCACTCAAATTATTATCAGCCCGCATAAGTAAAAAAGATGCTATGGTGAACCATTTTTACCTCTGGAAATAAATTTGGTGCCTTCGAGGGAGTCAAAATACGGCTAAATTGAGAGCACGAATTAGCAACGTCCTTAATCTCCTGTGGTGTCTCCAAAAAGGAAAATATATGCTCCAGCATCTATTATTACAACGGAGTCATTAGTTACGCTCAATTATAATGTACAACGTAGAGAAACTCGCTTTATGTCGCAATTTTAAATTAACTTTAAATTAAATTGTAAGCTTTAAATGTTATCACCACATACCTCTTCTGGTAATGGAGGTATATTTTTGACTTCCACAGATTCATCATTGCTCCCCCCTTGTTCAGCACCAGTCAGGTTTTCTTCCAACTTTATCTTTTTGGTGGGTCTGGCCATTTTATCAGCATTGGTTCTATTCTCTCTACGTAACCCGGAAGATGACGACGCCACTGGTACGGTGTCAGCACTAGATTTTGTGATGAGCTGAAAATATACGTATCAAAAAAGTGTCAAAAAATTTTACATGTTGTACATTCGACACTGTCCGATTCTAGAAATTTCATTTGAGCGACAAAGGTCTGTATAGAAAAATATTAGTCGATAATTACCTCTTTCACCAACGTTTGCACCTTCCTTTTGGCGGAATTCTCTAAGTTGTGTGGAGGCTCCACCGTTTTACTCATGTTCTCAGGTTGGATGTTATCCATTGCAACCAGACAGAGGTTACCTTTCCTCCAATATTAGGCTTAAGGCAAATAGTTCAGGTAAGGTAAAATACAGGTATGGAATTTATAGTATAGCAGTGTCCCAAAGTGAAAGTTTACTTTCTACTTCTAAAAATGAATACAGTTTTGCTTTCCCGGAATAACAGTTAGAAAACGTGCTGGGGCGTAAGAATAAACTACAGCAACAAGGGTCTAACGAAACATGAAGGAAAGTTTGTCAAGATAGCTGTTTATATACCTTCGAGATTTTACGGGAAAGGGCTTCTTCACATAAACGTTTCCCTTGCTACATCGCCGTTTGGCATATAATTATCATGAATGCTTAATCAATTAATATTATGCATACGGTACGGTACGGGAAAATAATAATTTTCATATTACCGATTCCATTATTATTTTGCTTTGCATTTTTTACATCCACGCATCTTTATGGGTTTCGCATTGTACAAAAATTAAAATAGTCAGTGATATTTCCTGGTGAATGGAATACAGTACTAAATTTTGAACTTTGCATAAACTAAATTTAAATGCAACTTAATTGTTTTTTTCTTTATAAGATTTTACGTGGTAAGCAAATAATGAACAAAAATTCAACAGTGTCAGGCGTACCTAACGTATTTAGCAGTAGTTATCATCAAGTCAGCAGTCGATAGCGTGCACAATCTTGCTTATTCGGTTTGTTATGGCAACATTGCTATTGATGTATCATCAACAATTATCTTTCCTTCAAGAAAAAACTTCGTTGAAAAAAGTATTAATACATAATTGTCTGGGAAAATAAAAAAATACGGGTTCGGAAGTTAATTTGATGTTTAAAATGGACATTGAAAGTTACTCTAATACTAATAATGTAACCTAAAAACGTTGCTTCAGACTATGGAAACTATTCACTCATTTAGATGCGAAAATAGAATATTTACATTAAATTAAACGTTGTCAACGTTGGGTAGGTATGATAATTTCCAACCTCAGAGAATATTTAAAAGTTGAGTTATTGACAACATCATGCTAATAAATAAACGGACACCGGTCCTTCTATTGTGTTTATGTCATTGTGGTGACCATGACCTGTCATAACAATTCAAGATTTAAACAACTGGTAGTCTTGTGAAAATCATAATCTATAAGAGTAGTCGCCTTTATTTTGCCATTTACTAACAAACGATTCGAAAACAATTCCTACTTATATTTAATAAACGGTACTCGTTTAGCTTATTACTTAAAGACATGCAAAATTAATTGATTATTTATAATTGTACGACAAATTAGGGAAATGTTAAGCAAGTAATAAAATTGATATGACATTGAAAGTTAAGCCCAATCGTTACTTGACTTTTACTGTTTATCGACTGGAGCCACATAGGTAGAATACGTTTGGAGTAAAACGATTTCCGCAGTAAATATAAAGCTAATTATGGAAATGAAGTACTTCCGGGAAATGACAAAGGACCCCAATAAACATATTCCGGTGGGATTGCCCATCAGGCTTCTCTCAAGGCGCTCGACGGCCATGCAGTAAATCGAATCCGGGCAAATTTGAACTCTTCTCCGTATTTGTAAACTCATTTGATTTACCTCCGCGGCGAAGTAGGTTATGGCCGCCACCCGAAATGAATACTGGAAAAAGGCGAAGCAGATATGAATCATTTGCTCCTTCGTGGTCACGTCATCAGACAGTGGTCCAATCCAGTTGAACAGCATGACAAAAATAATGTAAATGTTTCCAGCGTAACAAGCCAAAATTAATGGGCAGATGTACTCCTCCACTTCCGAAACCAGTTCCGTGATTTTGACGTACTGTCGCTGGTAAGTCTCCCAACCGTCGTCGCCACGCGACTGTTTCGAGTTTATTGTACCATTTTGCTCCCCCTGTGATTCGGTTATCGATGGACGCACGGCATCATGATGATCTCCAAGGTCCTTCATTATTATATCATTTAGTCCCCGTAACTTTTCCCAAATGGCTCGACAAAGAACAATACAAATGGTGTCCATGTGTAACCATCCCCAGGTGCCCAGTTTGATAAAAATCAGCAAAATGAAAACAACTCCAGCGTTGTACTTGGGAAGTACGACATGCCAATGTGTAAAGTAGTGCGAGTACGACAATTCAAGGACGGAAGCATTTGTGTATCCACCCCGTGTCAAATTTTGCCAATCAAACAGCCCATTTTCGATCATCCCAAGCACGAGGCAGGTGAAAGTACAGAGAAAGCAGAATTTTGTGAAAGGAATAAATCCCGCTCCTCTATCGTTTGATTCAAAGGAATCCTCATGGGCAAAATCTTGAACCAGTTTGCGAAGTTTTGATGTTGCAAAAAATTGATAGCAGTAGCTAAATATTAAACATTTCAACACAATTAGTACACCACAACACAATCGTCATTCAAAGTCTTAGCTGTATTTCAATTCGCTATAGAATTGTTGATTTCATACACAAATGACATGGAACAGGTGTACACCGCATGATGAAACCCCTCCACTTTCACCAATACCGTTTTATCCTGCTTAAACCTTTTGAAGTTTAGAGCCACGAGCAAAATCGCGTTAACCAAAATGAAGAAAGAAAGACAAGCCGAATAAACTGAAGCTGCAGTAAATCTCCTACATAAAATATATATTTAAATATTATTAGTATTGATTCTCTTTTCTAATTTTGTTACCAGGGAACATGGTAGCTACTATTTACCTCTTTTGATCTCGCTCATTTAGAATGCTAGATTTGGAAAGCACGCCAAACAATCGACCAAGGAATACAACAGGTCGTAGTCCTTGTAAAAATGGGCGATTCTTTACAATACAACTAGTACTGTGATGAAATACATGTTGATTTTCGACATTTTCAACCTCCACAATCCGCATTCGTCCGAGAATATCTTGCAGTTTAGTAGGCTTCATCTGAGTACCATAAGAAATATTCTTACCCACCACCTTTGAAGTTTGTGATGAAACTGTCATTTACTCTGTTAAGGGGACTGATTAAAAACAAGTGGTTAAATAAAACAGGAATTGTGCTACATTGTTTAAGTATTAAAAATAGTCGCAGGGTCTTCATGAAGGTAAATATTTTTGGATTTAAATCGTAAGCTTCAACATTACGGAATAGCAAATAAATTGATTGTGCAAAGCGAGTGAAACCAAAACAGTTGCGCTCTAAGAAATAAATGGATGAAAAATGAAGGTAACATTTATTAGTCCCAGCCTGTCCAGTATGAGAAGCACTTTCACCGATATATTTTCCGTTTGCTATTGTTTGGGAAGAAGTGACAGGTTGACACTGCACTCTGTCAACATCATATTTTGAAATGATGCCTATCAATTGCAAATATTAGATATTTTCTTTAGAGATATTTTGGCAGTAGTTACGATGGTCTTAATGGTAAACATTTACGTAAAAAGTGTCGTCCAGTCGTACATAATGACTATGACCTTGATAACACGACGAAGGTTGTTTTTTCGCCGTTTTATTGCATCCATTTTATATCAACGTCGTTTCTGTGATGTACGTAGGGATGGTACATTGTAACTAACTGTAAGCTATTGTGAATATGTCTAGGGTAACTTTCTTGAGCTCAACTGGTTTAACCCTTTATTAATGCTAAAACTTAAATGGTTATTTGAACAGGTGTCATGTTTTAATGTGGCATACATTTCTAACGTGGAGTTGTGTGTAACTTCCTGTTGGTTGCAATATGATATTTCTTCACTATGGCTATATAAGCACGAATTATTATATAGCAACATTTTTGGCTGTTGTCTTTTATGGCGTATGAATATATTTGGATGAAAGAAAAGCAGGGCTAAAAACGAAAAGTATGATCACATGTGCGTAAAATTAATTTACCTGGTCATACGTTTTATGGTAGTTGGGGTTCTTATGCTGACATTACACAAAAAATGAACTCGTACCACATACCCCAATACCCCGGTCACAAGTAATGCTACGAATAGGTGTGTTGCGAATTAACTGGTGGCATGGCATAACTGTATACAAATACAAACTGCAGAGCGCAGTCCTAGTCCTAGTGATATAATGCATTTAATTTAATTACAATGCAAAACTTAATGCAATTGCAACGCAGTTAGGCTTATCAGCATTTTCTGTAGGTACCACAGACAGAGATAAGAATGCAAATGAAGAATTCCAAGCTAATTCAACAACAAAAATCTCAAATGAATGAAATGTGTGGAAAGTAGTAAATCACGTGATTTTATTCTAATTGTAGTGATGTTACATTTAAATATTTAAATTATATATTCAAGCGCCATCCTCCGTTTCAAATATTAATGACAATCAGAACTGAAGGGGCATAAACTATACTATGCTTCATTCCCTATTGTTTAAAATGTACCCCGACTAATTTATGGCGCCATATTAAAATACAATTTATGAAAATTCCCGAGCTTTTCATAATTAGGCTGCTGTTTACCAAGCGCCCATACTTCGTTTTCCACCTGCAACAATAATTGGAAAATTCGTAAAATAATTATAAACAAAAATGTACTAATCGTAAACTAGTTTTAATTATTTCTGATAAAATACCAAAGTTATAATCGTTTCGAAATCAGTTTTGCAACTCTCTCTCATCATGATTTTTGTTAAGGACTTGATGTAAGCCGTTCCATCGAGGTCCCTATAAGAATATTGGTTTGGTAAACAGGAATAGCAGATAATTGTGTTATCAACTCGACTTATCGAATCCCTCCGATTTCGACAGGCGCTAATGAGAAACACTTTTGGTATCTTGCTCCAATGCTCTGTTAAATTTGTTTCTGGTGGTGGTGGTTCAGTCATTTTGTAAACGATATCGTCGAACAGGTTAATTTTGTCGTCATTTGATAAAATGAGCCCGCCATGTTCCCCATGACTGCCGATAAATACGATGAATGTTTCCACTTTCTCAGAAATGCATTTTTGCTTAAAATGGGTGACAATATCGTCAATACGTTCCTTCGTGAAGTCTTGCGTTTCATCATCGTAATAGTCCACCTTATAGTTCAGCTGGGACAATACCGAGATCAAGTTAAGGGAATCGTAAATAGCACCATCTCTGTTGCCGCTTTCGTCTTTAAATTGTATTATGTTGATAATCAAAGCTTTTCGAGGTCCATCAATTGTTAGCTGGTAATAATCCTAAGAAATAGCAAGAGTACCAACACCAAATACATGCATGTTAAAACTATAAATAGTCTTTGTATGTTTGCCTTGAATGAATCTTGAAAAACAGACTTATTACTTATTACGTTTGTGAAATTCATCTTCCGACATGGTGGAGTAACTGATCCTTGAATTAATTTGCTCGAGTCCACTTGCCACAGCGCCGAATACGCAGGTCGAGCTGGTTTCCCAATACAACTTCCGTCTGGAGGGGGCTGATTATTAGACACACATGCATCATTTACCACTTCTTGGCGTTGTTCCACCAAATTCGGATTTTGTTGTTGCAGTGTAGGAACTATACACTGATCGTCAGTTCCATTTATACTAAATTTCGCCTCCAAAGCTACAGCAATCGAATTAAGACCGGTGTTTTCAAAAGCCGCAATGAGTTTATCCAACGTTGCTTTGTGCACTTGACGACATCTCCACTTCTGAAGAATATCATGGAATACCCAATTCATTCCCCGGCCCCGGAGGGTCAATTCAGTATTAATGTCATCTTTTTCCACGTTTCGTAATTCTAAATGTGTCGCAATTTCAAACCAGTGGTTCCTTAATGGGACATCTTCTCTGATAATGGTAAGTACCACTGCATTGAAGGTACAATCTAAAAATAACAGCGAAATTTCAATTTATTCTCTTGTAAACACTGTATCGCAAGCATATTGTTATTTTATGTGTTGTTACCAGCGTCACCCACCACCAGATGCGCCATCTAATTAAAATAGCGAACCAACTTCACACTTAATTATTCAAAAATTTAAACCATTCAAGTTTTTCTTGTTTATTCGGACAACCAAAGGCTTTCGCTAACTTTTAAGATTTGTTTCTTGGCGAAATAGTGCAATGGCTGACTATGGAAATTTGTCAGTAGTGAATGCTTGAAAGTCGCATATTAATGTTGGTCTTATCTCCGCCTTTATGACACTTACAGTTACATAGAAAATATGCGATAATTTTATTAGAATGAATGATATCTAATATACCAATCTTAATATTGAACATATTTATGGAAGCGTATATAGACATTGTTACATAGGTTTATTTCCTCTGCTGCTCATATAATGTCATATGTATTATGGGTTGCTCCAATACGCAATCCCTATTTCCCTATAACTACAAGTAGAAACACAAATTCACAGGGATTGATAAAACAAAAAGCCTATAGGTACACATGACATGGACACAGAAACCACAGTAATTTATACAAGTAAAAAGACGTTGGTAATTGGTAAGATTTATCTGAGTGCGTGCGGTCTAACGTGAAGCGACCACTAGTAGTATATAGCAATAGTGATGCACAAACTTATTTGCGATAAACATTTCCTTAAATCAATTGATATGAATACGACGCGTTGACGAATGTGCTTCATTATTAAATTAAAGCTGTGTTGTGTTCCACAGGGTGTCAAATGCAATTTTATAATAATTATATTTGTCAGTGCTCATGCATTAATAACAACGCAACGGTTCTCCCGCTTTTTGTATACTGCTAATTGGCATTTACACTCACTCTACAACTCTACACACAACTTTTCATTTAAAAAAATTTTTGCATGGAGCTCAGCCATAAAAAACATGGTGAGTATATCTACATAAACATTGTGGTTATGGTTGTAGGAGAAAAAAGGAAAGATAAGTTTTGAGTAAATTCCTCTGTCAGTAGACAAAATCCCAATGAATGACGCTGGTCTGTAAGTTTGTGTGTGACTTTGCGTATTAATAAGATTGATATATGCAGACATTGTGCTATGTTGGTCACTGAACAACACACAACGGTTAATATTTGATACTCATCATGTAATATGTTTTATACTCACACACACACACACACACACGTTGTTAACCGTATCATCAATGAAAATTATAATTACTTCTGCCGAAACAAAGTATTACTTGGGTAATTTTTTGTTTTTCAAAAAGGGAAGGCGGATGGTTTACCAATTTAGTGATTGGAAAAATTCACAGCCATCTGTTTACCCTACCAACCGCAGGATAGATTGCATGTCTGATTCGATCAGACCAATAGTAAATTATACTAATACTGTCGTTAAATGTAAATTTGAAATGTGCATTTTCAATGAATGTGTTTGCTATTATGTTCTGTTTTGTTAAAGACTAATCAAACAGTGCTAATTGATGAAATAAAATGGCTTCTCAAAAACAATTAGTTACAAACTACCATGCTAGCAATCTTTTCGTGTATTCAGATTTTCTTTTAATATAACTTTCAAAAAGTTACCAGTTATTTTACCGCGTTTTGTTATGGATTTCCGTTGATGTATTCGTTTTAGCTAAAATAAATATACATGCAGTTACATGAATATATATGGACCCCATTTCATAAAATTACAAGTCCGACAAGCTGACAATATATATTTAAATATATGGGTAACCAACAGTGACTAACTGAAAAATTTGTCAAATTGTTAGCCTGTCATTTTTATGAATTTGGGTCATGACTAGTTAATTTTATTATAAGTTTGAAGTAAAAATATTTCTGTAGTAACAATGAAGCTAATGATGGTTACAAAGGTACCCCTGGTTATCATAAACTTTCCAAATAAGCAAATACCCGCCGGACATCTGAACATGGTTCTCTCCAGTCGTTCTGTCTGAAAATTAACCGGAGAATTAATTTCAAACAAAGCAAATAAAATAAATAGAGTTTTGTAAAATCAGTGGAATATGAATTTGCTACCTTGAAATTATATTTTGGTTCTGGAATTCGGGTAACCATTCGTAAAATTACTTGGCTTTTTTGATTAATCTCCCCTGCAAAATGTGTAACGCCACAAACTCTTACACAAAACTGAAAAAATGCAATGCTCGCTTGAAAAAATTTATAATTCTTCAAGTCCTGTCCTGATGCGTCCTGTTCATTAACATTCCTTTGAATTGCAACGTCTGATGTCATCCAATGAAATAAATTGACATTCAGAGCTGTGAGAACTCCCACATAGCAGGTTAGTATCAATGGAGATGCATACAGTTGTATAACGTCACACAAATTAAGTATATGCAAATACTCTTGGTGTTGCGTCTCCCAAAGAGGTTTCCCCACAACTCCGACGGCCAATGATCTCATTTTATTACTAAACGGAAAATCTCTATAAAAAATTTCCCGTTCGTTGATGCCATGGCCAGGTTCCGGAGTAGGAGTCTGCATTGTGACATTTTTCACATTTGACTCCAAAGTAAAAAGAAGTTTCCACACGGCATAACACAAGCACATGCACAGGACATCAACGATCAGCCACCCATAGCTCGTTACTGTAACTAGTATCAACAATCCCGCCGATACGACTGGATGATACGGTATAAGCTGCTGCCAATTATCGAAATATTTCCAGAAGAAACTTTCCAAAAACGAGGTAGACTCCAGGGAGACTTGAAGACAAATGAAGCGTTTTATTTCATCAAAAATGGAATGTGCTTGGATCATTGATCATTGTATACATGTTTAAATACTTACCACCATCGCCAGGTTGTTGAAGACCTGCATAAAGTCTATAGAAAAGCACCAATTCAATGGTACCGGTCAGAAGCCATACAAAGAGAATTAGCCAGCATGTTCTTGAAAAGTTGAAGAGATGCTTAGCACTGGATTCATGATCGATGGCTGATGATGAAGTTCTGAACAGAGCTAAGACATTTTGAAATCTTTGCTGGGCGAAGAAATGGTATGCATATCTGTTAGAATTTTGAAGAAAAAAATCGTCCACGGAAAATTCAATGTGCGGTTTTTAATTTTAAGTAATAATACTTGCTTGGATTTTTTAAGTAAAATATTAATTATTATACATGAACAGTTTGGAACCAGCAAATGCAATATTATTCAATTTATCCAACTTCTCGGTTGATTGAAGAATTGGAATATTTTTCAAAATACTCACTACAAGTAGCATTGCATCACTCAATAGGAAAGCAGCTAATACAACAGAAATGGCTTTCGTGATCTTCCAAATGCTGCAACGTTAATGTAATGTTAATTCAAATGAAACTCGAAATTTATGAGGATGCAAATAAATGACTTGAATGCAACTTTTTACCGTTTCTCCAAATACTGCTTTTCGATTATATCTAGAATCCCCAAAAATTTTGCCAAAAATATTACTGGGCGTAGTCCTTTCATGAAACTTTTATTCGGTAATGAGGTTGAGTATCTTTTATTTAAATTTTCAGCCATATTTATTTTCATTGTACCAGTCTTACAGAAATGATACTTGTGTTGTGACGTTTATCGTTATAGAAACAAAATTTACTAACTAAATATATGGTTGGTTTGTATGGGCTTCACGCTGTTTTCATCGCTTGATGTTGATTGTGTGACAGAATGAGACAAAATTTTATGAAACTCGGATTTACATAATTATGGGTCACCTTTTATTTTCGAAAGCTGCTTATTAAAACTAGTGTCTCTCATTTTTGTTGGTTGGAGTGGGAGGTATTATAAGGGCTGCTTAAAAATACAACGTAAATTGGCAGTGAGTGCGGTCGTCATTTTTAATATGTGATAAAGTGGTCTTCCTTGGTCGATTGAATATGTACTGGTTCATCAAGTTCAAATCCCTGGCGTAAAAATATGGAATTTGTAAGTATAACTAATATTTGTCCAATGCAATGCTACAACAAATGCAAATGGACAGACAACGCTAGCATAGAGATAGAGCATCTTCACAGCTTTACTTCCACCTTGCATGTTCTTGAATTCTTTAGTCAAACGTGGGCAGTGCTCAATTATGAAAAATAAAGAGTTTTAGCGCTTTTCATTTCAAACTAATTGACAGTTGAATTTATTAACTACGCGTTTCGCTATTAAGAGCTTCATCAGGCCTGTGACGATAATAATTATTGAAACACTACATAAGTATTAGAACAATGGCAATTATTTTGGATTTTTTTACTTTTATTTTAAACATTAAATTAATTAATAAATCAATACGAATATGAAGTAAAGGACCCCTTTTATACAGACATTGCATTATGAACTACTTGCAGTTTATGAAAGTAATTATGATGAAATTACCAACGATTAATGATTTCATATTTCATTTGGTTTTACTGCGTAAAAGCTACTGAAAATGCCTAAAGTAAAACTGGTTGCTTTCTATTTTTTATAAATACTTTTCTAAATACTAGTAAAGAATGTGCCCTTTAGAAATATCGTTCTATTCTTTCCAAAACTGCAGTATAAATGCCAAAGGAGTCTACAACATTGTAGGCTTCAGCAATACAGCCACTACTCACAATTCTCTTTCATCATAATCAACTAATTTCTCATAACAGATTGAGCCGAGTCAGAAAATTAAACAAAGTCGAATTGCTGTTTGAGTTGGGCCTGAGAACACACCCTCTCTGAACGAAATTAAGCTAATTGCTTACGCACAATAACTTACTGATGTTGTAAACCGGTCGTAGTTCTTCGTCATTAGTTGTCCTAAAAGATTTAATTTAACACGAACAGTTGCAGTCTGTTTTGCAGTGGGTGAGAAAATATGATAACAGTTAGCATTGCTCGACACTTTTAACCCCAGTTTTCTCGATTGTAATTGTAAGTTTTGGACTGCCGTAAACTTAACAAAAATACGTCAATAAACAATCTTAAAATCTAGCAAAGATAAGCGATAATAACACTTTTAGTAACAGCTATTAAGTTTGCCTCCAAGACATGCTTGCCAAACCGACATGGCTGTTTCCTTCAAGGGAAATCCCCCNCGTCAATAAACAATCTTAAAATCTAGCAAAGATAAGCGATAATAACACTTTTAGTAACAGCTATTAAGTTTGCCTCCAAGACATGCTTGCCAAACCGACATGGCTGTTTCCTTCAAGGGAAATCCCCCAGAAACTTTTCTTTGACAAGGTAGCCAACCACGAATCTTACTTTGTTCCCATTTTTAATTTCATGTACTACGTGTTTGTATGCCCATTTAGAGTAGAAGCCCTACGCCCATTTCAGTTAAGTAGTACTTCTGGCACAGGTGGTTGTCAACAGCACCAAGAGTGCGTGTATGTCTTAAAATCCCACAAACTGCAAATATTGGGTTGCACTACAGTACACCTTGCAGGTATTTATCATACGTTTTCGTACCTCCAATACCAACTCAATCAGATCATTACTGGTTCTACTGACGTCTCAAAGTTGATTGATGGAGTTGGAAATATGGCGTCCGCTTGCGCCATGGCAAGTTTTCTTAAAATTTTGTGGTGGGATCAAACCAAAATATTAAACTATTTAAACGTTTCCAAACCTGGGCCACTTTTTGAGAGGTGGTCTCCAAAAAGCATCAGAGTTGTGGTGAATATTTCTAATTTCCCTTTAGTATCATCCAATATCGATCCAATTTCCGAATTAAAAGATTCAGTTCTAAATACCTCCTCTACGACTTGTACGTATAGGCATGGCTCTCCTGTGCCTACATTTACGGGCATCATATTTGGTACGCATTCTGGATCAACCCCATCTATGAGATTTCAATCGACAGCATGGCAAGTTCTTTAGGCCTTTACTATCAGGCGTGGAAAACAAATGATGAATTTTCCAACGCATTGTGCACCCTGGGAAAGTGGATCGTTCAAGGTTTCTTCCTTTTCATTATATCCCAAACTACCAGCATGTACTCCCTCTCCCGTTTGATGATCATGGTCCTTGCCATTTCTTTGAGACCTCTCGGTAGAGAATTTGAAAAATTTCTGGAAAATGACTTTCCTATCAAGAAGGTTATTGTGATGTACGATTCAATAAAGAACGTCGTTGACAAAGCCAACTCCTGGACTAGTTGGCTGCTGTTGTGGCATTACGTTGGAATATTATCATTCCTCGCATATATTCCTGCGCTAAAAACTACACGGGCGGACGAAGTGAGTACGTGGTATTTAGTATACATATACGCCACGTACAGCGCCTTTCTTGTTTTGGCATGCGATATGACAAACAGGGTAATGAATTCAGAAGACTAATTACTTTTTAAATGGTAAAACCAGGAAAAAATTAGTTGTTTAAAATGGGTTTAATATAGATTCAAATTAGCTGGAGAAAATGGATGACCCGCAACAGGTTGGAGGTTGGATTATCCACGGAGGATAGATTCCTAATGAGTTCGCTTTCCCAGGAAATTGAAACGCAACCTGTAGGATTATCGTGTCCATTCTTTACACTTACATACAGCTTTCTTGGTTCCGTAAGTGGTCACTTTATGAGATATTTTACCTCTTTTGTTCTTCAATTGTCCGTATCTTGTAAGAAGTGATTATTATGTTCATTTTTATGAATTTTGTTTATTATTATAAACTCCAATAGATGGTGGGACTTGTAACAACATACGGCATTTTGGTATATCAAATGGGTAAATAATTGGGATAGGTACAAATTAAAAGCTCCGAACCTGTTGTTATAATATTGTGTGTCGTATCTATCTATGCATTACTACAATAAGATGATGCTAAGCTGTCTAAAGAAGTTTCTGGTAGGCTAGAAGAACTAATAGGCTGCATTATTGATTATGTAAATTATAATAGCTATACTCTTTAAATTTGTGAGGTGCACAGAAAATTATTTTACATCTCTAGACACACTAATTTAAAACGGACTAAATATTCACTTTAAGTACAATTGTAAAAATGGTAGAAATAATGAGCAAAGTGTAATGACTAATGAGAATCAAACAGAAGCACTTCAACTTATTTACATACGTAGTAACGGTGTAAAATACAAATGCAAGTGACAAAACCGGTTACTACTGTTGAGGCAATTATAGTAAAAACACTTTTAATTTGCAAACCAAAAATATGCAGTACACAGCAATGTTGTAACAACATTTATTTTGTATCTCGGCACATCTTAAGTTTCTTTAGCAATTTTTGATTGTTGTTTATGTGGGCATATGCATTTATAATAATAAATATATTATGATATATTGTCATGAATTTTTTGTCAAGTTAATCTATTCATTATAGAATGTTTATATGATATAGTACAGGTAGTTGAACCGACGATGTCTTTTTGAAAATTAAAATCGAAATTACTGACAAGCGAGACGAAGCCAAAAAAGACTTCCCACTGTTTGTATGGCACTTCAATATTTTATTATCTGTCAGATGCAACGGCTATAATGATTCATCTGGATAGAACTGGCTGGCTGAATATTTTGTATGGGCCAAAAAAGTCAAATCAGACTTCGATTGTAACTTCAATTCAGCACGTATTCCAAAAAGTTGCAAAAAAAACTAGTTCGACCGTCTGCAAATCCGGACATAGCGGTCAATGCAAAAATGATTTATTTAATGCAAAAAATGATGCGGGCAGAACATACACGACTTTTATTATCTAGTCAATCTAATGAGGCGTTCAAATACTCGTGTACACACAGGTACATAAATAAATTAAAAATTTGATATTCTGTAGAATTACAAGTCTAATTAAGCTAGTTGATTTCGAGGTATCGACAGTGAACTTGTATTTACTAATTATAGTGCCTCAATGAAACATGCTGTAAAATCGTAGGTCGTTTCTATCTATACTTTTATCTCATTACTGCACGTTTCACAAAAACCTGCAATCTTATTCTACATTGTCTACTGACTTACAGATAAATATGGTAATGCGGTAAAATAATCGTGTACCGATAGAAGACATAAAATAAAATGCCCTATTTTTTAATGCCGAAAGATAGAATGCCCTACGATAAAATGCCCTATTTAAATGTTGAAAATGCCCTATTTTTTAATGCCCAATG
>JAHZNE010000035.1:0-11256 GCA_027744055.1 Callyntrura sp. NNG-2020 | reverse complement strand
TTTATTTATACATATCGTTTCGCAAACATACAGCTTTTAAATGTTTATATCACGAATATTATGGCTCATTTTTAAAAACGTTGAGTAATAAACAGGTATACATAACATGGGTATTTTAAATAAACTTACAAGGTAAGACTATGTACGAATACCAACAAGGAAATAAATAAGTTCGTCGCATTGAGAGTTTTATTTGAATAAAACATTATTGAGGCAACTTCTATTACAAAATGTACTTGACAATCAGAGCCTCAATTATAAAATTTCATTTTTGTAAATTGAGACAAACAAAACAATAATTTATAGTTAACATTATATTGACATAATATGTCTTCAACATATTTCACTGTTGAAGTTAAAATATATTACATTGAGCAACGGTAGACCCAGTTTTCCCTATTCAGATAAAACAATTTAGGACGTTTCTTTGAAAAAGTAAAATAAAAAAATATAAGTTTGATTTCAAGGAAGTGCGATGAAATCCCACAGCAATCTGAATTTTCAGACATAAAATATTCACAACATTGCAAAGTTATAAATTAAAGTTTATTTTGATGCGCACGGGTATACAAATGTTTTTGTTTGTAAATGTACGTAAAAGAATTGTTAGCTGTAACAGTCGCCGTTGTCAATTGACATTACAACTACCAGAGCGTTTGTGTTTCGTATTTGTCTTAATCTTGACAATGTCCAAATTTTCCATACGCTTATTAGCAATGATCTAAATTTCCTGCTTTCGATGTAATGAGCTTCTGACCATATCAACTCGTCATCAACTGTTTCAAAGCGATTTTCTCTGAACAGAACAAATGGTAAAGAACACGTTACAAGATCTCAAAAAACTTCAGCACACTAAAACTTTACTATGAACTCCAAGTTTGCAATCCTGATGCTCTAATTTACATTTTTAGAAGCATTAATGCTGTTACTGCAATAAATTATTTGACAGTAATAATTCTATTTGAGGTTCATATTGCTCGAATTCTGAATGGATGTATTTATTACAACAAGAACTAGGACTTATATACTTCGGAGTAAAATAAAAATCTAAAAATATCTTTAAATGAGTTACTTTGTAAGTACCGCATAGACTTTCCGCATGAAGTTTAATAAAACTACCTCACTGCCATAGTTCCAGTTTTCAAAATTTTTACAAAGCCACCTTCTTGAGTTATATTTATATAAACTAAATTATATAAAATATAGCATACATAGAAAATGTCAGAATTGGGATATATCTTTACATATAGCTCACGTTATGACATTTTTTTCCGTCGTGGCCATGTAACTGCTTTTCATAACAAAATAAAATTATATATAGTTCTGCCCTTGCGTTTACGCAACGTCACAAAAACATGCTTGAAACAACTTTATATAAACCACACTTTTTAAGTTCTTGCCATACATCTTATATTTGGCAACGGATATTTCATCGACAACGATACATTTTATTGCTAAATCAAAAACTCCAGGTACCATATCATTTGAGTAGCAACTTCCCTTAAAATGTTGAGCTCCAGGTGGCTTTGCTTGATGGAAAAGTCCCTAAAATGGGCCTGTTTTCTAAGGAGCCTTAACTTAACATATGATAAAAGGACGCAATCCTTTCACGTCGACTCCTCGGAATATTCCAAACTTTTGTTTAATTTTGCTTCGTGTGTGACATGGATGGTTTTAAAAGCATTCCTACTCAAAAAACTACGAGACGACAACCAAGTAAATATTTACCATCTCTCAGTCGCGTTTTTGTGCTCGTTTGCTACTGTAGCGGCCAATTTCTTAAATGCCATCATGCTTACAAACGACACCGCCAAATCTTTGAACGGACTGGTCATATTCTACCGGTTTATACACAGTAAGCTACACCTTATTTATAATTATGTAAAATTGTATTTTACAAAAAAAAATATTTTTTAAAATTGTGTTTTTTGTAGGGAAATACATGCCTCGATTCAATCCGGAGACATGTCGTTTAAACTGGTTGGTGGACGCGTTCAACGTTTTTCTAATGATATCTCTGGGGTTCATGATCCTCTGCAATTTCCTGCTCATTGCAGTTTTCCCCCGAGGTCCGGCAACGGTTGGGGCACTTATCCCTTCCGAATATTTTACCTTTCCTGTTAAACTAACCGTTATACTAGTACACTGCTATGGGGTATTCATTTTACTTTGGAACGCCACGATATTTGCAATGTTTGGGTTGACATATTTAATTTACGTGACCTTAATACTAACCAGAGAGCTTCGTGTGGGACTCCCTTACTATCGGACAGAGTCAACCCTTCGAGAGATCCCAGCTAACATACGGCACGCATACCGATCATTTCAAATTCTTCATGCCAATGCAATTGAAATTATTGGTAGAAACTTGATCATGTGCAACGCACTGTTAATGCTCACTTCAATTTATTACAACTTTGTGCTCCTTCGATACTGGGGCAATTTGGGTCTGATTGCGAAGGTGCCACTAGTGTTTGGGGCCGTATTAATTAATTTGACTTGGGCAATTGTACTAGAGCTAGGAAGGTGCTTTTTTAATCGGACCTCGAAAGTCATCAACTCGTGGACCAACGGGGTCTGGACCGACAGTAATCGGGTCGAAACAAAAGTAATGAAACGATTTGCAAAATCATGCAAACCAATTATTCTCTGCTATGGGAATGCATTTGTTGTTGGTCGAGTTAGTTTGCTAATATTTGCCCGAGGGGTTGTAAGGGGAACACTTAGAGCACTGTTAACCGCAAGATAATTTTTCCGCTGTTGCCGCGGCTACGGTTTCAGTTTAAACCAAAACCGGTTTTTTGGTTTTGCAAAAAGTCGCATTGTAGTGAAGTATTAGGTTTGAAATGTGGTGGGCATACAAATCTTCATATTTGAGAATAACAACTACATTTTAATATTAATAATTAAAACGACACATTTTCAGAAGATCGTAAAACTTGTTAGGTTCACATTTCATAGTTATTCTGAGATCAATTAAAATTGTCAAATAATTAATAGTTTTTCAAACCCAAAAAATTTATAAACTACATTACTCTTTTATAGTGTATGAATATTCAGTCTTGTTATACACATATTCTAAAAAATAACTTTTAAGAAATAAGTTACTCATAAGTAAAGTTCCAATTAATATGTTGCTAAAATGCCCAAAATATTTATGTATTTATGTCCTTAAAATGCCAAAATATGAGGTTATAAATGACATATTTGGCTATGTAGATTTAAATTATAAGAATGACTAAATATATGGTTACTTCCGATATGTTGCTGACAATCTGCAAGTGTATCGTAATATTCGAAATACTATAACTGAATGTGCACTCATCGTAACTACAGCGTTGTGTTTAATGTGTTTATGTTAAAAACATATGGCTATTATGTCACGAGGAGTCAAACATTTTTTGGACCATGCCCCGTTAGCAAATAGTGTCGTAGGCGCGTGAAGAGTACATCGATAGATCAGATTTTCAGAATGCTATTTTACCTTTTTAATAATAGTATTTTTAAGGTTATTGTAGCTACACCAAATAGAAACTACAAAATGTCAGCAGCTCTTAGTTCGTTTTTTGTGTTACATATGGGTAAAAATGGTATACGATTATTTAAAGTTAGCCAAATTCAATCTAAAAATGCGAAAAATATGTAGATATACGCTGAAATATGTGCCTATATGCAAAATATGTGTTTATATGCTTAAACCTCAAAATATGTGAAATAGAGAAAAATATGTGCCTACCATAATTCTTATAATATCCTGATACATCCACATTATAAACATGAGCTTGTTAGAACGAACGTACAAAACATGTTTTTAAATATTTATTGCAAGCTTACTCATAAGTACCTAAAGCTGCTATGTTTATTGGTGTTTTGGAAAAGCGATTTATCTCCGTAAACATTAGTAATCGTAAGCACATATTCTTCATCATATATTATTAACATGTTTAGTGTAGAATATATAGCATACGCGTATATGATATGTTTTAACTTATATTTTTAACCTGAAATGTCTTGTATTATGGTCTGTTAAAGGTTTAAACTATTTACATTTCTTTTTCATGTTTAGTGTAGAATATATAGCATACGCGTATATGATATGTTTTAACTTATATTTTTAACCTGAAATGTCTTGTATTATGGTCTGTTAAAGGTTTAAACTATTTACATTTTTTTATCGGTACCTTGTCAGGTAGTTGCCCATTAAAATAGATCTATAAACATTTTCTTAATATGCTACGAAAAAAGCAAATTACAAAGTAAAATATGCTGTACAAAATAGACACAAATTTAGTTCAAAAAACAAAAAATGATAAAACGTAAAAAATTATATATTTTCTATGCTATAAACTTAAGCAAAAGTAGGCTAGAATAATCAAATATTATTTACTCCGCTTTTTCTGCTAATTTAAGAACATACGGGAAAATGGAAAAACAACTTTAAAATAACATTTATTAAATTTAAATATATTAAATCTCCCTAATACCTTTATTAGCATAGAAGTAGGTTTTCTTTTTTATATGCCCTGTACTACATAAAATTATATTTATTTTAAGGTTTTTAAAATACATGAATATTTTTGTAAACTCAAAAAATAATTCGACAAAAAAAATTAAAATGGTTAAGCATTGAAACCTCTTCACTTGTATTTGGGGAGACGTCTACCTAGTTCGAGGAAAAAATCACTGTGACTTGGATCAGTTTCTAGCTATCTGGATTCCTTAATCGCAAAATATACGGGCACAAAAATCCTTGGACTGCATTAAATTTATATTAACGGCATAGACGGGACCAGCTTTGGCGGTATCTTCATACACCACAAATGGTAATGGGTGCCCCGGACGTATGTAGGGTAGTCAAAGTCGGTAATTTATGAAGTTCCACATTTATCTGATGTAGACCTACGACATGTATGCAAAAAACTTGAAATTTATAAGCCAACATGTTGCTAACTCAACTAGAGAAACAGGCCTTCCAAGTCAACACATGGGGCTACTTTTACGCTCCTTGGTCCCTCCCCGTCCAATGGAGTCCACATTACACCAAAACCACTGCAGTAAAACCTGTGTGGAAGTGGATCCCGTTTCTTGCCTCAATGTGTCTGGTGTTTCTTTATATGTTGTGCAACATCGACGTTGTGGCATGGCAAGGCTGGTTTTTCCCCGCGCCAGAATTTACCAATGCACACGTATTCGTTCTGGTCGTATACGCCCTCACTGAATTAATGCAACTTCGGCTTCTCCATGTCGAAACTGACCAGCAATTCTATTTGGATGTGTCGGAATTCTTAAACATCGCCAAAACAATTCTAAATGGTAAATATTAATTATACATAGATAGGATTGGTACTAATGATATGTCAATGTCAAATGCCAGAATGACAAATGTCAGTTTCACAAATGCCAGTATGACAAATGTCAGTATTACAAATGTCAGTTATCAGTCGTTTTATATTGGATTTAACACTGGATGTCCCTTTATTTGGCCTTGCTTATAGACCATTTTGATCTCTACATGTGCGTACGTGTGTGTATGTGTGTGTGCGTCCGCGTTTCTTGAAGACACGATAACTCACAAAGTACTTCGAATTTTGGGAAGCGGTTTTCACTAATCAATAGGCATGGTAAATATCTTGGTTAAGTTTAAAGATGGGCTTCCGTGGTAATCTCCCGGGGGGTGTAGTGGAAGGGATAAACATTAAAACGGCCAAACTGGATCAAATTTAGAATATAAGTAGGTCTAAAGTAGATAAGTGATTTTGACAAGTGTGACCTAGATTGGTTGACCTCTTCAACCCCAAAGCGGCATATAACTAAAAATTTTGTTTTCCTTCCCGTTTCAACACGTTAGGTCATATCGACATGGGGGATTTCGCCATTCGAATCGTAATGAGAAGGGCTTTAATACTATCTAAAAACAGCATGATGCAACGCCTCCTTGCGGTAGAAAAATGGAACTAAAATTTTTACCTTTGAATTTTTACATAGCAGTTGGTGCTCAAATTTTATACACAAATACCCTTTAGTTATTTATATAAGTATACCAAGTTTGGTCCGTATTGGTTAAGTCTTGTGGGTTTTATAAGGGGTCAAAGTTCGAATTCATCATCTTTACTCCTCATCATTACAAAGGAATAGGAGTTTTAGATTTTTGCTTTGTCCTCGGTAGGTATGGGGCCTGTAGATCATATTTGTACAAGAATGTGTTCCACAGGTCCTACCCCGGGGGAAATGTAGAGTAAAATGAGAAAAAGCAAGGCCACCTCTGCAAACTTACTGAAGTTTTATTATAACTGACATGACACTGACATTGAATTTGAAGTAGTGGCATGATGGCAACCCCAACTATTTAAAATCTATAATAAATTTGTATCGACGCAATATATTTATGCCTTAAACTATTATAATAGGCTGGATCGAAGATGCCAATAATTCTACAAAGTTCTTGCGATTTCTGATTGTCCCGGCGATGGCGGTATTTCCCGTATTTGTCACCTTCGGAGCAGTGATAGCAGACGCAGACAGCCCATATTTCTTACTGGAGAGTCTCATACTTCCCTCGAAATATGAACGCAGCCTCTGTATTATTGTGACGCAGCGCTGTTTCCGATTTGCCTGTTTGTATTTGGATTGCATCGACGCCTTCAGAGCGGTCATATTCTGGTATATCGTGGCCGTTGCCTTTATTGAGCGGTATTTCAAAGTGATAAAATCCATGTTTCGGAGAAACTGCTCCTTTGAAACGTATCGGCGTCGTCAAATTTATTTAAATATAGTGGGACAGTCGTTGGAACCCAAAGCTAATCAACTTATGTATGTGGCCTTGTATTCCCTATTTTGGGTAGTGGTGGCCTGTGCTTGGTGAAAACGTCACCCAGCTCGGTCCCACTGCCGTTATATATAACGGCCCTAATTGGATTTCTATCGGTGGGTACATATATGGTAACGGTGATACCACTGTTGTGTGGGGCGGATGAAATGGCGGTGCAATGTGTCGTTTACCATAAGCTGAAGGCAGCTTGTCTATACTACAAATATCGGACAAGAAAACATAAAGTGGAATTTTTGCAGGCGGCTGCCTTTGATTGATTGATTGATTGATTGATTGATTTTATTGTCTTGCTTGATTCAGAAAGGAACTGTTTTACAACAAGTGACATTAATTTGATATATCCTATATAACTAATTTTACAATGAGTCAAATCTTAAAATAATTACCTTAATAATAAACAACATCTGATGACCTTTTCTCCAGCAACCAGTTTTTAACATAAAATGAGTGCTCCCAACGACATTTTTTCATAGAGCCACTCCCGAGGGAAACTGTTCCATGCTACTATTTCCCTATAATGGGACCCTTTTTTATAGTTTTGAGATTTGTGTGCAGGTATTTTTATCAAGGGCATGTTACGTTGACTGGCGTTACTGGTTTCTATTACTTTACTCTTTAGTTTGATGAAGATGTTTTTTGCTAAAGTTAGAGATACTCTCTCGTTAATGGTAAGAAAATTTAATTCTAGTAGGATTGTATTTATGTCCAAGTTGTATTTAAAACTGGCATATTTGCGTAGTCGTTTTCTTTTTGCATATTTTGGAAGAAAGAAGCAAATTAGGAAACGGTTAATAATATCCTGAATTACGCCTAATTTCTGAGGAGTTTGTATTGCCCATATGTCTAAACCGTAATCAACAATGGAGTGAACGTAGGCATTTATTAAAATTTTGATGGCAAACGTGTTGAGATATCTTTTAATCCCATATAAATAACTTATTCGTTGGCTCACACGTTTTTTCACCTCCTGGTAATGTTTGTCAAATTTCATGTTCTCTTCGAACACAACACCTAAATACTTGATATCCTTGACCCTTTCGATTACAAATGATTCACATTTCATCTCAGAAACCTCTGTATAACTTACTTGTGTTTTCGAGAAGATCATTAACTTTGTTTTGTCGTAATTGACTGACATGCTATTCGTCACGCACCATTTATCTATTTGTTCTACCTGTGTGATCATTTTTTGCATGAGCTCGGTTACATTAGTTCCCTCCAGATACAAAATAATATCATCACAGTATAATAAAAACGGTATGACTATGTTGTCACCGATATCGTTAATAAATGCACTGAAAAGTAATGGACCCACGCACGAACCTTGTGGAATACCAAGTAGGTTGGGAAAGTATTTCCCGGTTTTAATTTTAAAAGTTCGACCAGTAAGAAATAAATATAATAGTAGTAGCAATTTCTGAGGGAGTTTGAAGTTACGTATTAGTTTTTCAGTCAGTACTACTGGATCGACAGAGTCGAAAGCTTTTTTCATATCAATAAAAACGGCTAATACTTTGCCTATTACTTTTGTCGGTTGATTGAAAAACGTAATTCGAAAAAATAGTAAGTGCTGAGTGGGTTGATCTCTTTCTCCTAAAGCCATGCTGTTGGTCGCATAACCTCTCCTCAATACATGGCAACAGTTTATTATACAATACTTTATCAAAGACTTTTGTCATTGAACCGAGAATAGAGATGGGTCTGTAACCCGCGGGGTTAAGTGGACTACCTTTGCCTTTAAAAATTGGAATTACTCTTTCGCTTTGAAAAGCTGTTGGCAGAGTTTCAAATTTTAAACAGCTCATAAATAGGATAACTAGGTTAGGAAAGATGGCGTCGTTAACCCTTTTCAATAGTTTTACTGCTAAGCAGTTGTTTTCGCTATTGCCTTTTTTATCGTCAAGGTCAGCTATTGCAGCCTGAACATCGCTGTGGGTTATGCAAAAATCTAATTGGGTTGTACTATTATCAAAATCCTGGCTGGGGGTTCCTATGATCATTTTATTGTAAACTTCACTAAAAGTGGGAAATACTGTCAGTGGTTGGTTTTACTACAAATGCTTCTGCAAGAGAATTTTCTATTTTGATTGGATCGGTGATACGGTTGTTACTATTGCTGTCTATTAGAACATCTATGCTACTTGAGGGGCTTGATCTGAAGTTTGTCAGGTCATTTATTTTATCCCAAAAATTTATTGTTGTAGCAAAGCCTTTATTCTGACAATCGTCAAGTGATTTGACATAATAGTTCTTTTTTGCTCTATGAACCTCGTTATTATAGTTATTCCTGGCTTCCCGATAGCTACACAGCGTTGTGCTTGTTTTACTTCTTTTGTAATTACAATATGCCTTGTTTCTGACCTGCCTAAGTTTGACATAAGTCTCTGGTGTACCACGGGCGCCGTTTCCCTTTTATTATTCGTTTTTTTAATGGTGCGAATTCATCTACAACGTTTAATAAATCATTATTAAATGTTCTGTACATGTCGTCGATACATTCAAACTGTTGTTCGTTGAGTTTAACTTCAGAGATACCTTGGGTGAGGCTATCCCAGTCACAGTTTTTATACGATCTGTATTGTATAGTTCGCAGTGGTAGTTTAAGTTTGGTACTCTTTCTAATCGTATAAATGAGCTCATGATCAGATCCACCTAAATTAAAACTGCATGTGCTATTGTATAACTGTTTCCTCTTCAAATATATATGGTCAAGTAAAGTATTACCTAAGCGCGTTGGCTTATTGATTAATTGCAATAGGTTAAATTCTTTGCAGACACCCATCAGTTTATGTGAGTCTACGTCGAATGTGTGTAGATGTGATAGCAAGTCGATGTTCATGTCACCCATGATTATGTATTCGTAACCTTCGGCATTGAGTTTTAGATTAACTAATTTAAAAAACTCTGCCACCGTTTCACAGTTCAGATTCGACAATACAAAAACCGATTTATCGTAAAACAAGCAAATCACAGCCCCAATCAACAAATAGGATATCTGCAGGAGGATCTCGTACATTCGTAATAAATCTCAGCAAAGACGAAATTGACGAACACGCGCCAGCAATAAAAGTCAAAATTAGCAATAAAATTCAAGAAGCTTTAGTAGATACAGGAGCATTTGTGAGCTTAATCAGTAAAGAATTAGCAGGAGATTCACCAAAACTTCCAGGAGTAAAAGTCGCGCTAAAGTCATTATCAAACAATCCAATAAAGAATCAAGGTGTTGCGGTAGTACCCATCACAATCGGATCCAAGATTGTACAGTACCCTTTCGTAGTGGTCGAGAGATACGCCGATGTCCTACTAGGATGGGACTTCATAGAGCATTTTGGTTTCACGCTAGATGCAGGCAAGCAGAAAATGAAATCTTCAACAATAGGCGAAATCAAAATATCAACAGGCAAACAAGATGTCTTACGAAAACTCAACTTAAGCAAGCATGTAGAAGTGAGAGACGACATAATCACTCGTGAGAATACCGAAAAGACTAATGAAGAACAAGAACCAATCTACGCAACAATAAAACACATCAGGAAAGAGAATTATCAGCACTGGAAAGCCAAAGTGGCCAGAACCACCGAAATACCGCCGAGATGTGAAGTATTCGTTAAAATAAAAAGTGACGAAATACCAGAGAATATGTTCGCTGTAGTCACTCCAAATCCAAGATTGTCATCCAAAAATGGTCTGTTACTTCCCAACATGCTCGTGTCAAAAGAAACGAAATACGTTTCAATAATAAATTCGTCGCATCATCGCCGAATATTGGTAAAGGATACCACAATTGGTCGTTTGACTTCATTTAAAAGTGCAGACGAAATAATACCATTGCCTGGTTCGCCAACAGCTCCAAAATCAAAACCTAACATGCGCAGAGTCACAATAGTGACACCAAAAGAAGAGGACGAAATACAGAAACTGCACAGAGAAACTTTTAAGGTGCACAGCCAAGTCACAGACGGAACTAAAACAAAATTATTTGATCTTTTGTACAAATACAACGACATTTTTTCGTGGTCTGACGCGGACAACGGCAAAGTAACATCAGTAAAGTTCAGAATCGAGACAGGGGATCACCCTCCAGTTCAAGTAAGAGGCCGTCCGCTCAGTGAAAAAGAACATGAAATGATAGATGAACATGTAGAAGCACTTCTAAAAAACGGCATAGTTTCGAGAAGTCAATCTCCATGGTCAACTTGGGGATTCTTAGTGCCACAAGAAGACGAAAAAGGAAACCGAAAATTCCGTTGCGTTTTTGATTTCAGAATGGTAAACAAAATCACCAAACCTCTACGGTTCCCTATTCCGAGAATTGCAGACATAATAAACGATCTAAGGGATGCTAAATATTTATCTACAGCTGACTTAAGAGGAGCATTTCATCAGCTCGAACTTCATGAAGACTCAAAAGAGAGGTCACATCTGGG
>JAHZNE010000034.1:0-11307 GCA_027744055.1 Callyntrura sp. NNG-2020 | reverse complement strand
CACCTTTGCTATCACTTCTGCATATTTTCTTTGCAATGCGCCCTAACGTAAGACAAAAAAATGATGCATTTCTAGTGTCAGGCTGACCTGCTGGCCTACCTCACTTTGAGACCAGGTCGGTCGATTTTTCAACTTTGATTGATCTAATCTTTCACGCTGGCTTGCATGGCGACTCAGGCTGAAATAGTCATGCACTTTTAAGCAAAACATTACACGATGATTTGAAAAAGCAAAGTACGCTAACAAGATTGAATAAGAGTCAGTATAGGTACACACTCTTTACATTATGCTTTCATGATGTGCAAGAATCTAAAAAAAGAATATAGCAAAAAAATACAAATTTTGCACTCTGGTTGCACTACAACTACATACACGGTAAAGCAGGAGATTAAAAGGGCTTAGTAAATTAGTCATTGTTACAGTCGTCCAAGTTCGTAAGTACTGATAACTTATGTGTGTATTGCAATATTTGTCACCAGGTGACCTTGAGCTTTAGAAATGGTTTGAACTTGTACTTGATATAAGTGTGATAGACGTACCCCAACAAAACCCGGTATAGCCACGGGGTGTCTTTTGGAAACAAAATCATGCGTGACTATTCACCCCACATAACCAATAAATGGCTCATAAATTATGTTTAGCAGACCATTACAACGGTAGGCTAGAAAGTAAAATATATGTATTTTTCCCATTCCACATGTAGAACTATATCTAGCTTGTTGCAACGTATGTAAACATGGACGAATGTACTTGAGCGTCGTTTTAATCACAGGTACAAATGTAACTATTTACTACGGTAATGCATTATTTAAAGTGGCGGTATCAATCAAACGTCTGGAGCAGTAATTTCAGTAATTCTTGATCAGCTATTCGTAAATTGAATTAGCTTTGTCAAGTTACTATTTCAACGTTTCCATGAAATGCATTTCGGGCTTTTCGTTTTCTATGGACTCATAAAAATGGTGAACATGTTATTAATAGTGTGTATTACATTCAGCTTTCTATCAACTGACTTGCATTATTATACGTGCTAACGCAAAGTTTTAATTCCGTTACTCAAATAGGAAGTTAAATATACGTGAAACTTCTCTAAACCGCAAATCAGCAAATTATGAGGCACCAGCAGCATGCAAATGTAGTTTATAATTTAGCATTATCGTCATTATTATTCTTCAATACATATTCCATGTAGTATCTTTGCATACAAATTTAAAAGAAAATAATGCAATATGTTTCAACTGAATCTAGCTCTGACTTCAATAGTTTCAAATGTAGTTTATAATTTAGCATTATCGTCATTATTATTCTTCAACACATATTCCATGTAGTATCTGTGCATACAAATTTAAAAGAAAATAATGCAGTATGTTTCAATTGAATCTAGCTCTGACTTCAATAGTTAAATTGAATTTGAAATTTATTTTCTAAATAAACATTTATATAAAATAATGCGAGAGAGAGAGATGAATATAAGGATGGAAATAGTATCTACTATGTAATGAGAATGGAAAGCGGACCTGCTTTTCTTGTGTAGGTGCCAGTTCGGATTCAAATCAAAATGTGAATTAAATACTACAGTCGACTGGATATTTTTTGCACTTTTGCACTTTCATTGATATTGAGAGGTACAATGGTATATTGGGGACGTTTCTACTATGTAATGAGAATGGAAAGCGGACCTGTTTTTCTTGTATAGGTGCCATTTCGGATTCAAATCAAAATGTGAATTAAATATTACAGTCGAATGGCTAGTTTTTGCACTTTTGCCAAAAGTCGCAAAATTTCCTATGCTTCATTGATATTGTGAGGTAGAATGGTATAATGGGGATGTGGCTTCGTAACTGGGGGATGTACACCGGTAAGATTGTTGTAGATGGAGTTGAAATAAACGTATACGATCTTCTACATGAGTTGGAAAAGGAACCGCTTGGTTTAGGGAAAGGAGCCTTTGTCATGCAGGAAACATTCTATCTGAAGGTGAAAATAAGCTAAATGCACATCTATGAATATTTGTCGGCTATTTCCTAGGTCGCATGGAAGTGCTCTAAGCCGTTGCGAGCAAAGTTAAAAATGCATTTATAATATAACTTAAATGCAGTTAACAATGTTCTTGTTAATTACTATGATAATAATTACAACTGACAAATGACACTAAATAACGGCTAACAAAATTTTACAGTTCTTGGGGCTTGTTGTTATAATATAACTTAAATACAGTTAACAATGTTCTTGTTAATTACTATGATAATAATTACAACTGACAAATGACACTAAATAACGGCTAACAAAATTTTACAGTTCTTGGGGCTTGTTGGATCTACCTTCTTTTCATTGACATACGAATATAAAACAGCACAATAGTTAATATGTACTTATCAACAGGAAATGACAAAAGAATCAACTTCGTAACATAATTGTATATAGGTGCACTGTTACATCAGGTTTACCATCAACATCCTTTTACCCATGGATGTTGACATGTTGAACTCGATGGTACGGATTACAGCGCCGACAAGAGAGCTGTACTAATATTACGGATAATGATACTCAAAGGACGGATCTATAATTAATTTTTGCTAGAAATTTACTGATTTCTGTTGTGTAGTCGATAAATTCAATCTAATCTTCTCCTTTTGTTTTTGCGGAAGCCAAAGTTTACCAGCTATTTTGTAAACAAATATGTCATAGCACGTACACAATTCAAAATTAGCATTCCTTCCAATACTAGAAGGAAAAACATTGCAAGGGAATCAATTAGCTTCACTCGATTCCATTTATACAGACAGAACGTATCCACGTTTATACAACATTCATGTCAAAGCAAATACTTGAATTTCTAAATTAACCGCTCTTTGAGACGATCAAAACAGGCAATTACTACTAAAATGCTACCAGATGCTCTTGCTTCCAAACATGGTTTGAAATTGTATTAGCTGCTACTCTGATTGACGTACCCATATGTAAAGACAGGGTGTCTTCAGAAAACAAAATTTTGCGTGACTACTTTATCTACTTAGCCAATAAATGGTAAATAAATTATGGTAAATGTACAGCATACTACCACAACGGTACGACTAAGAAGTAGTAATAAATATGTAATGTTTCGTCCATTTCACACTTAGAACTATGTACAATTTGCTGGAGGAAAAGTAAACACTGATGCAACAGATTTTTATTGCCAGGAGAAGAGTTGTATGTTCTTGAACTTCATTTTTATTACACGTACAAATGTAATAGGACGGTAAATATGTATCATATTACAATTTAAACAACTACGAAAGTATCATACAATAAATAAATTGTAAATACAGGGTAATTCTACTTATCGAGAACGGGAAATGCTAATAACTTCCAAAAATAGTGAAATATCTATGTATCCAACGATTCGCATAGCTATAAGCGGTGGTGTAACCCGAACATCATAAAAATTAAATTATGGAACTATTGATCAGCTAATGTAAAAGGAGAAAGAGACTTTGCTTTACTGTATGCTTTGGCCGGTTATTATTTAATCGCTTCCATGAAATGCATTTGGTGGTCTTTGTTTTACATTGGTTCGTCTTATATAGATTAGTCTAACATGCGAAATTAAAAAAGCGCATCCATACATACAACAATACATACCCATTTCGGTACGGAACAGTGTGACTTTCCTGAACCGCAAATCCCGAAAATTGTATCATCGCAGCTACAAAAGTCAGTAAACAACACAGTATAAAAATGAATTAAACAAGTTATCACCAACCGCCCATAGATTGCATTGGAAAATATGCATTTATATAAAATGTATTTTATCATACATGTGGTATTTAACAATACAGCCTTCTACTCTTCCTTGCTACTTAATAACGCATTTAGTCATCACTGTTCTCAGAAAAACAAAGAACGAACGCATAAGCTTTGGACAATCATTAATTTCACATTATTTTGTTGCACGCTACCTCTTATTTTTTAAAATGCATGGAAATGCTGACTGTAATGACCTGTTACTGAGGCAAGTTTGCTCCTTTGTACTATACAAACTGGGCTTACTGCAGTTAAATCAAAATGGTGAATACAATTACCATGCTTTATTTCCGGATGAAAGTTGCTTTTATGTTTTACTCAACGTTAGCATACCGATTCAAATGACGCTTAAGACAATTATTTATGTGAACATTTTTTTATCTTTATTTTGGAGGAATTGTTGTAATTCTGATACAAATATCCAGTTTTAATCAATAAACACCGGAAATGATGTTAATGTTCTAATGATAAAGATGATAGAAATAGTTAATTATTGACAATAAATTCATTCATTGTAAAACGCTGTTCTTTAGACTAGTCGGAGCTACGTTTGGCAGACAAATGTAAAACATCACAATAGCCCATATTTATTAGACAGCAGGCAATGACAAAAGCAATATACGCCTCAATATGTGTTTATTTTTTAACTACACGTTTAAACCCTTTTTGCAAACAAAATTATAGTTTACGCATTACACACTACATGTCTTACATTTGTACAAACAATCAACGATATTCATTGACTTGGATTTTTTTGACGAACGCAAAAGCAATAAAAATGAAAACAGTTTTTTGTTCGGCGACATTTCTGGTGACCTTGTTACTTATTCTGCACGCAGCATTGGTATGTACTAAATTTATTTCTTGTGCAACCCTACCCATGTTTAACTTGAGTTCCACTGCTACTAAAATAGGCAAAAGAAGCCAGGGAAAGTAAAAGTAAAAGGACTCACGGCGGGGTACGGGATGGAGGAAGCTCTTGAAACAATATTTGAGTTCACTCAGTCCGTGCTTTGCGCAATGCAATTTTTTAATAATTATATATCTGTTTGCACAAGTACTTTACAATGGTAATAAAATATAAGTTAAGGTTGCCATGACAGTTTTAACCCTAATTTAATATTAAATATATGACTTTTTCTAATAACAAATAAACCGGCTGTGTTCAGCGAGCACTTTAAATGGCTTTTTAACATAATGAACCAAAATATTTAGCTTACTACTAAAACTCATATTTTATACTAAGAATATGCACTGTTACTTCATGTTCTCCTCTGCTACTACTTATGCATATTTCATTTCCAAGGCGTCTTAACTTACTACAAGAAAACGATGCATATCCAAACAGTGTTCGACTGACCGGGTGGCTTGCCCCATTTTCAGGCCACGTCGGTCGATTTTTCAACTTTGCTTGCCTGGCCTGTCACACTGGCTTGCATGACAACTGAGGCTGAATAATCTTGTACTTTTATGGCACAGAATTAGAAAATGATCAGAAAGAGCAAACAAGTTAACAAGATTAAATAAGTGTTACTATAAGTACAATTTTTTGGACTTTTGGGGTGTTGTTGACCAGCTCAAACTGATGTTTTAGTAACATCTACTTTTAAAAAATCTTTCCATATAGCCAGTGCAAAACTTTACTTATAAAATGGAATAGCACTACATAGAATCAGTTAGCAAACTTCACGCAATTTAACTTGAAAATACAGCATTATATGCATGTTAAAGCAAGAGAATAACAGAGCTTAGTAAATTAGTCGAGTTACGATCGTCCAATTATGTAAGTACTGATAACTTACGTGTTTATTACAATACTTGATACCAGGATCTCATTTCATATAATTACAAGTCCGACAAGTTGACAAATTTGTCAAAAATTCGTCCTTTTAAATGTATCGTTGACCAACAGTGACTAACTGAAAAATTTGTCAAATTGTCAGCATCTCATGTTTATGAAATTGGGTCTAGGTGACCTTGAGCCTTAGATATGATTTGAACTTGTATTTGTTACCAGTTGAATGACATACCCCAAGGAAACACGGTATAGCTACGATGTGTCTTTTGAAAACAAAATCATGCGTGACTATTTAATCCACATAGTCAATAAATGGTACATAAATTATGGTCAATGTTCAACAGACAAGCACAACGGTAGGCTTGGAAGTAAAAATGTATTTTTCCCATTCCACCTGTAGAACTATATCAAGCTTGTTGGTACGTATGTAAACATGGACGAATGTACTGGAGCATCATTCTTATCACAAATACAAATGCAATAAGACGTCATGTGTCATATTAGTTTCAATTACTACGAACGTTTCATATAATAAGTGAACTATAAATAAAGTGTCTTTAACAAGACTGTCTGTCTTGGTTTTAACATAACCAAGAAATGAAAATAATTTCCACAAATGGTGAAAATATATGCAACCAAAGATTTATATTGCTGCATTATTAAAAGTAGCGTAATAACTGAAACCCGTAGAGATTTAGTAATTTCTGCAATTCCTAATCAGCTACTCGTATATCGAATATACTTTGTCAAGTTACTATTGCAACGTTTTCATGAAATGCATTTCGGGGTTTTTCGCTTTCCACTGACTCATCTTGTATAAAATGGGCCTACATGTTAAAAATAGTGTGTGTATTAAATTTATTTTTAATTTTTTGTTTTTCGTTGATTCCTTTTATATGGGACGATCTAATATGTAAAAATAAAGAAAGCGCATGCATTACACGCAGTTTTCTATCACGTGACAATCATATTATGCTGAACGGTTTTTTTGCTGCTCAAATAAAAAGTGATACTTACACGTATAAGTGTGTAGGAGTAATGAAACTTCTTCAAACCGCAAATCCGCGAATTGTAGCGCATCCGTAGAACAAAAATGCAATTTAGAATTTGACATTGCTGCCATTGAAAATCTTGAATACAATTCCAAATTGCATGCTTGTAGACGACTTACTGTACTTATTACAATACATATGATTCAACTGAATCTAAGCACGTTTTGCAGGAATTTGCGGATTGGAATTTGGAAATACGGTTAGGGTGTATATAACAAATTGGGGTTAAAATGAAGTAATTGTTGCTTAAGATGATACGTAAGGATTGTGAGTGTAAAGTTGCTTCATTCAATTTGTCTTTCATAAAATGGCCATGTCATCACTTGATACCAAACAACTTTAAGTGCAACATTGTTAATATAAGTTTACGTACCATGCCTTTTGACAAAACCTGAAACATGTGCTACAACAAGAGTAGAGAGGTCCCTATGTTAATTCTTTACAAACAGCGTAATTATGATGTCAAAATTAAAATATGCATTTGGATAAAGATTTTAAGAGTGCGCCTACATAATTAAAGAAATTGCGTTGGTAAGGGCAGTGTATGTATTTTCTAGAGCCCACGCACGCATTATAAGCGTATGCTACATAATTTATCCGTAAAATATTTGCACTTGACAATGAAAAAGACAAAGAAAGGTTTACCGCATTCATTCTTTTGTTGTACCCGTTACTGTAAACACACATTCTTGTATCTTTTAAAATCAAAATGTTCCCTTTTGTCTTGAGAAAACCTCACGTTGCACCTACTGCAGGAAAAGAAGGTTTGGGGAAATTTCCGAAAAATAAACCACTTAATTCAAATTTCCGTAGAGTTAGGAATAACAATGCAGTAGTGCGAGAAATTGCAGTACAACCAGCAAAAAGCACGAACATTTTAAATCTACGACAATCATACATAATTGAATCAGAATTAAGAAACACCACCTCTGGCTTTGATGCTATCGACAGCAATAATGGAAATGACATACAACCCTCGAATGGAAGGAGCCATAACAGATCAGGTAGAGCATCCTGTTACATAATAGTGGCTAATACTATTAAAAGAAGGACGGTATACCCCAAGCATTCTTTGTGGAAATGGACAAAATGCTTCAAAAATAAAATAAAGCGCTCCTCCGCTGCAAAAGGAAAAAGAAAGAAATTAATTTCTCCTGGTGGAACTAACACCGATGGATCAGCTTATAATTACCTGGTCACCTATTACAACATCATGTATCTCTTTGGCATTTGTACTTACAAGTGTGGATCCGGAGAGGAAAACCCTTGCTGTATTGGTGTTCTTCGAAGTGTTTTACAAAAGGTTTGATTAATATTTCTCTGAAAGCAAATACGTCGTTGCTAAATACAATTTTATTACAGGTATGCTTTTGGATCCTCGCCATTCTATCTGTTTCACATTCCATCTTTGTGGGGAAATACAATCTGCTGGGCTTTCTTTCTGGAGCAGGATTCAGTGCCTTCGTAGATTTCTCTTATCATCTCACTCTACTCATTACAAAGCTGTACTCTATTCATCTCTTCTATCAGAAAGGCAAAGAATCTAAGGAAATGCTCCGAGTCATTATTAAGTACACATCTTCTTGTTGCACGCTACAACTTATTGAGAATAATGAATGGAAACGTAAACTGCCCTGGATCGCAGGTATAACCACGTTGTTCGTTGGGTGTGCACGAACGGTGTTCCGCGCAGCCACATCAGAATGGTCATTGCGATCCTCTCTATTGACCGCTTCGTACATCGCCAGTGAAGACCTCTTCCTCTGGTCATCCAATAATCAGGAGAACGTTACAGACAAGTTGTTCCAAGACTATGGGACGAACCTTACAGCTCTTTCGACAACCCTTGGCGGAGTTGCGATTGCACGGAGCTTTGCAGCAAATTTTCAAATAGGGATGCTGCAAAACTTGATCATGTTTGTAGCGGTTACGGTACTCCTGCTGATAAACGATTTTATCAGTCAGGTCAAGGAAACAATGCAAAATGCTCCGGAGGAAGACCGACGTGCTACAAGGAAACTGCAGCGCAGACGAGAAAAAGTGTGGAAAAAGTACAGGATGTTGAAAGAAGCTATGGTAAAGATAAATGATGTGTATGATCCCATCTTGAAACTAATGCACATTGGAAATCTACTCATGTACGCGTACTTCATGACGCAGTGCATATTCAAAGAAACGACTACAATAATGACCATTGTTCTTCAGGCTGTAAATCTTATCAAGTCTGAAATTGCGTACCACATTGCTGGAAAAATCGCCGAACAGGTATAAGTTTAAATTTTGTAAATCATATCAAATGCATATTACTTCAGTTTTTTCTCCTTGTAATAGAATGGTGTATTGGGGGCGTGGCTTCGTAACTGGGCGTTGTACACCGGAAAGATTAATGTTGGTGGAAGGGAAATGGATGTGAACGTTCTACTACATGAGTTGGAAAAGGAACCCCTGGGATTGGGAAAAGGGGCCTTTGTTATACAGGAAACGTTTCATCTGAAGGTAATTACAAGCATGACAAATTACCCTAACCAAAATATCAAACGGCTTCTCCTAAAATTTGGTGTATGTGTGTTGAGATAATGGTCCTGTCCCCCAAGATAAAAACAAAAATTTTAGTATTAAACAGGTCGTTTATCACTAATTTTACGACGTTTCTAGTTACTGTTTATTGGAAATCTAAAACTGCTCACGCTCAGCTATTAAAGTTACTTGGCATATGGCCAATGCATGCAGCAGTGATAAGTAAATGCATTGTGTTTGCTATCAAACGGATTCATAAAGTGCCCCGTAGGGAGTACTTTATAAGATCAATGGGTGCGAGCGGATAGAACGTATGTAACACTGCTTGTTCGCCGATAATGTTAGTCCCTCGGCTATTTTGGTTAAGCTTTATTCCGATTGTTTTGAAATTTGTCATCGATACTCAGGTGGCCAATAGGTCGGACGAGTTCGAAGATGGACTCTTGAGGTCAACGCCCGGGGGTAACGTGAGGGGTAAAAGTGTAAAACATGTCCAATTAAGCTGAAACTTGGAATACATGTACAATATATGAGTTTACCACTATTAAGTTAACCAAAATGTGACGTGGATTGGTTAACACACGTGACCTCTAGAGGTCATCAAAGGTCAAATATTGTTTTTATCATTCATCACTTCAACCAAATTCAACCAATTTTAAATCAAAAGATGAATTCCACGAATCAATGTCTATGATCTATAGCTCAAATCAGTTCGAAGGTGGACTCTTGATGTCAACCCCCGGGGGGTAACGAGAGGGGTAAAAATTTAAATCACCTCCAAATGAGCTGCAAGTTGGCAAACATGTATCGCGTACATCTGTACAGCGTTTTACATACCGATAGACATTTAAACTAGTTCAATTGGGGCACTTTCCGATTACGGTTTTACCGATTTATTGATAATAGTGACATTAATTGTCACTTACAATAAATTTAATGTTTATAACAATGTTATAGTTTCTGGGGCTCGTTGGATCCACTTTCTTCTCTTTGGCAGACGAATATAAAACAGCACAATAACCGGTACCTAGTCATCAGCGGGAAATGATGAAAGCAATCTTCTTCACAGCATGAACGTCTATAAAAGCACAATGGAATAGTTGAGTTAAATTTTGCTCACGCCACAGTACACAAACTTTTTCTTAGTCATATTTTATCTTACCGTACTATTGTATTGAACATTAAGCACGAAAATGAATTTCTACCCGGTGATACTTTTAGCTGCACTATTTACTTTTATGCAGACGGCAATGGTAATTCCAAAACTTATTTTTACCACTTTGATATTGACAATGTTGTTTGATGTATTCCTTTTCTTCTTGTTCTTGCAGGCAAAGCAACCGAAAAAACCGAATCCAAAAGATGTCGGAATCCGAAATGGCGATTAAAGGATTAATATATTTTAGACATGATGTATTTGACTTTGACCGGCATTTTAATATTCTATTTGTACAGAGTTTCCAAATAAAAGCACGACATTTATTTTAAAGTGTAGGAAATGATGAAATGAAAGTTGGATGTAAGTTAATTTACATGTTACTATCAATACAAATGTGGTGATGGCTTTTGCCAATGTGGAACGACCGGTAAAATATAACGATGCTTTTCCATGGCTTTCAAGTTTTTAGAAAGTTTTGTTGTTCACCCTGTTTACATGTACGGGAATAAACAGCACTTCAACGTTATTTACACGTTGTAAGCAACATTTTGCATGTATACGGCTTTGATGATTTATCTGAGACTCTAGCACACTTTAGTAATTTTCATTTTTTGTGACATGTTTTACACATTACTTACAGATTACTTTGCATCTGCAATTTACAAATATTATTGAAATGTTTTGAGGTCGGTACATCATACAACTTTTAGGGAGAAGACGAGAGAGCAGAAGAACAGAATAAATAAAATTAAGGGCAACGTACCAACCGGTTGGCTAATTTAAACATCATTTTCTTCGACGGTCATGCGATGAACAACTCACTCACTCACAAGGAACAGTACCTGGGTGTCAGACCGGAAAAGGGATGAATTTGATATTCACTTATAGTTTACGACCTGCTGAATTCAGTGACATACAAATTGGCTCTGAGTGGGGCCTTATGTGACCCCCACGGGGTCATGCTTGGCACGCATCCATCATATACAGGCAACATT
>JAHZNE010000033.1:0-17338 GCA_027744055.1 Callyntrura sp. NNG-2020 | reverse complement strand
GCGTTATATATCATTATAATTAACAAAATCAGGTAAAAAATTAGTTTTTACATGTTTTTTACATGTTCATTTTTACAATATGACAATTCTTTTTTACATGTATTTACATGATTTTTACATGTTATTTCCATATCACGATTTTTTCCATGTCATACCCTGGTTAAATCTTTAATTGCTACAGTATTCATGTATTCTTAAAACCAAACATGCGGTGACATTTGCTGCGTTTTTATTATCTAAAATGTTAGTTGCAGTTCTGGGTAAAATCTATTACGACTCATAGAAAAAATGAGAACGTACACGTTCATAGAAGTACACAAATACTTCTGAAATAATGACTAAAAGTTCTGAAGTAATAAAGTAAGATTGCATTTCTGCCAAATTTCAAACCAAGTTGATATATGACAAATGCACGATAGTGCATATTTCAGCAACAATTAGTTATTATCAACATACAAATAGGTGCCTCTAAAAATGGAAAATGAAATGTAATATTAGCTAACAAAAAGCATAAACTAAAGTTCATGTTTCTCGACATATATCAAGCACAATATATTTTAGTACGGGAAACACTACGTCACTGTTTTTATTGTCATCACTATTATTGTAGTTACTAATTTGTTCTTGTTTAATTTCAGTACTTTGACAAATATTTCCGATATTCATATGGAAAATGCGGAAGTAATTACTGGGTAAGCCTCTGCATCCATTTTGAGTTTATAATGCTGTCCTGTAACATCTTTTGAGGTTAAAAGAAGCTCTATTGTGAACAAAACTGTATTATTAAATTTCATATATTGAATCTTATAATAATATCAAAATGTATGTATTCTTTTGAAGCATCAATAAATGAAATGATACGAAGAATAAATGTAAATCTGAGAAATGAAAATACAGATATGTTATAAATGGATAATTATTTAAACACAATTGAGTACATTTTGGATTTACACAGCGGTTTGATGAACCAGTTTTCAGTACATTACGGTAGGCTACTAATGCTTATTCCTATTTAGTACAACATTGGTAAACAGAAATTAACACACCATGAAATTTACATAAATAGGACGGCATAAAAGCTTGCCATTCTTTATGTTGTAGTCTTTTTTCAAAGAAAATAGTCATTTGGGTAGACTTGTGTCACAATGTACTACTTTGCGATATGGTATAAGTCATTTATAATTCCGTGTGCCTAATAAATTTGATAATACATTTAATTTAGTTTGGTTGATGTTTTCTTTCTGGTACATATATTTAATCAAATTTATTGTCGAAATTGAGGTTAAAACAACAGCATATTTTAAATTGTATCAAAATTGTTTTTTTGGAAAATCAAAATCAAGCCGAATTCTGCTACAACATTATAAGCAACAAAAACTAAATTAATTCTGTAATTTGAAATGTTGTCAAAACATTATATGGTATACTGCGACGTTGACAATTAATTTAATTGAAACAGATTTCAGAACCGCAAGAAAGTTAATTAACAAAATCGGAAATGTAATTACTTCCAATACAATACTACTTATTAAAATTTACGAGACGCGATTTTAGTTTACGTAAGTCAAACTAATGAAATACTTGATAACCCCAACTTTGCGATACTAATTTTTGTACTATCAGCAACTGTGTGAGGTTGCTGGGTGTTACGAGGATGCGTGTAAGCCGTGTGAAAAGTATGTGCCGCGAGTGGGAATCGAACCCACGTTTCTCGTTTGCCGGATGAGCACTCTCACCACTAAGCTTCAGGCGCACCTTAGTACACGCTTTCGGAATAGTGTGGTCTTATCTATCTGCCACTATCACAATTTCTATTACATCTTTATATTTAAATTAAAAATATGAAATGGTTAGTCTCGCGATATAAATAACATTATTTAAGAGGGTGTCATGGCGGAAATCTATGAAGCCGACAGATCCTGACATTGTGTAGACACAGCGACGAAGATACTATGACCAAACACTGAACAGATGCATTAATGCACGTAAATTTTTTTTACAAAAATAAATTCTAGTTTCTATGGTTCAATTCAAGTATTGCAGCCTATAAAAGGCAAGTTTAAAAGTGAACTAAGTATGCTTAGGATTACTTAGAATTTCAGAACATCAGTTTCTCTAAATGTGCTGAACTCTTAAGTGCTCACATATATTACTAAGAAAATAATTTTAATTAAATCTATTGCCTTAATAAATAGTGTTAGTATGATCCAAACTTAATTTTAAATTTATGAAACCTAAAATTTCTATATTCTTTAATTACGAGATATAAATAAACCAGGCACATTTTAAATTAAAGTTACATTCAAAAACAAATTTCCAGTGTTTTTCAATTTGTAAAATTCTATTAAATTGACTTTAAAACAATTTTTGGTTTATAAAGCACCTCAATTAAACTTTATTGCTATTAAAAAAGTAATTGAAATCATAAGACTTGTTCTGCTGGTACATATACTAGTAATTAAATTTATATTTTAGGCTCGCTACTGTTACTCACAGTACATCATGAGCGCCCAGATAACCACGCCATCATAGAAACAGCGATTTCTACTTTTTTCTGCTTACAGTGTCAAGGACGGGTGACAGCTTGTATCAGTGTGCTCCAATACATTCAGTTGTTATTCAGAGCTTTGTACCACCTAGATGCAGTCCTTGTAAACGTTTTTGCAGATTACATTGTGATTTGTTGTTCCTGCTGCAGTACAAATGTTCTGAGCTGGATCTATTAACCAGTGTAAATATAAATTCTTCTTCTTAAATATAAGCATTTGTAACTTTGGTAAAACTCCTACAGCCAGTCGTGATCTGAACTTCTTGTTTGACATACGGGAAAGCCAAAATGTAAGTGAAATTATTTTAGATTCGCCAACTGATTAGATAATCCTTTCCTCCAATATGGTGTCACCTGGTTTGCATTTGTTGACCTGTATTTAGACCGAAATCACACAGTGGACAAAGCAAGACAGAACGTCAAACGCGTCTTTTTGATCGATTTTAACTAAATTTAGCTAAATTTAAAATATATTTTTTTTTCAAAATTATCCATGGATAGTCCTGCACAAACTAAGGTTACAGATGTCTATGTATATTCCGGTCTAGCCATTGCTCGTCCTTCAGGGTCGGACTATACCGGGAACGAATGTGGCAGCTTGAGGTAATGAAAGCAGATGAACGCCTTGCAAAAATGAAAAGTCATACTTATTTCCGCAGTGCCTAAATGAAGTGTTTATATTAAAACAAAGTAATCATCCATCGTCAGTACAGGGCTGCAATGATGGTAGTTGAGATTGCAGCTGCAATAGTTCATATATACACAAATGTTAATTTTTGCTCCCATATATATACTCCTATATATGCTTATATGTATATTATTCATACCCTTAGACGTTTACGGATGTAGCTAACAGCTCACGTACCACACAGCCTTGATTTTAGTGTCTTTGCAACGGCCGTGATTGGATTCATTAAGAACCGTTTCCATAATTTTAAAATTTGTTCCAAGGTTGTGTGGCACAACGTTTTCGTCATTAACTTAAAATGTATCTCTAGTATTATTAGATTTCTTTTGGTAATGGAAACTGCATTTTGATCTACATCTTATTTATTATATGACGTTTTAGGCCTTGCAAATGCAAATAGGCATGCAAAGAACTTAAGCATCAATACTACTAGATGGTCGGCATTTGCCGGCCCGGGTTACTAATTTAATTTATATTTCTTGGAGTAATTAGTTTTTCCTTCCGTGCTGATCTTAAATATGCGATTTCCATTACAGCGTATTAAGTAGGAATGGTAATATCAATTTGAAATAACAATTATGCAACGCTTCTCAAGACTTGTAAAACCACAAGACGTAAATTATACATCTCATTTTTTTAAAATAACGCAAATTACATTACAATATATATACATGTACACATAGTAAAACCAGTACATATCTTGACGGTTTCCAATGTAATTTGTATTATACAGCAACGCTAACAGAACTCTAAAAAATATATTATTCAAACTCGAATTAAATTTTAAAAAATGTTTCTCTGTTCGTTAAAAATATATTCGTTAAATATTTTATAATACGTTTCTGTGTATTACTTTGGAATATTAAAAAAACTTACAATGATGGCTGGTAGAACTGTGTTGTGACAACATTTTCATTTTAAAATATATCATGTCATATTTCTTAGTGTTTTGAATATGTGTTCAAGCAGGGTATAGCAATTGTAGTCAGAAACTATATAATGTATCACTAATGTTATTATGGTGATACAAGGCCATAATGTCTGTAACGCAACAGAAATTGTTGTTTTAGAATCGCAGCGTTTTGAAATTATATATTCATGTAGAGGGTTACAAAAAAAGCTTTATTTCTTTCAGATACTTCAAAGAGATAACGTCCAACATGCTTAGGCGGAAGGCAATTCAAGCTATCGTTGCCATAATCAACGTTTCTTGGAATTTTGGATGGATTCATTACAAAATTGAAGAGGACTTTGCTGAAGGAGCTGACACTATTCCCACAATATCCGGTGACAGCAGTCTTGCAGTGAATACCAGTAATCGACTTACTCCGACAGGACAGAATCCATCAACACATAGATTCAAAGTGTCAATATCAGAAAAGTTGGGAAGAAAATGTTACATTATAATGGGCATGATGTTCGTTAATGCTTTTATTATTTTTTTACTGTTTCGCTTCATTCAAACCTACTTAAATTGGAATGACAACGCGCATCATGGATCTGTTCTAAACTTTATTCTAGTATTTGTCACTAACAGTCTTTTTCCTATGTATCAGTACCACTACTTAACCAGATGGAATGGAATACCAATATTTGTTGAAAAATATTTGCAGTATATGAACGTATTAACATATTCCAAGGTTAAGCGTAAGACAGGTCACACAGTTGCGTGTATTAAAAACACTGGCAAATACGGAACGAGAAAGAAAAGTTCCAGGAAATGGACAAAACGATCATCAGAGAAGACAACAGAGCAAACGAGACATGGCATCCTGGTGTTTATTGTCCCTTGTATCATAGCTGTTGTGATTCAAGTTCAGAACATGGTGGTGGTTCAGAAAAGACCAGAAAGAGCGGAAATGCTATCTAGCCTTTGGAATGATCCTCATAATATTTCAGCTGTTTGGCGAGTGATTACCGCAGCTGCTCATGCATTTGTCAACGCTTATTCCTGGGTATGTAGTCCGACTTCTAACACTTTAAGTACTTAAAATTTACCGTATTTGTAAAATTGTTTAAAATTATATTTTGTAGAGTCACCTTCTTATAAATTTGATTGTGCTCCTACTTGGATATTTGACCTGTGTAATAATCAAATTGACGCAATTGAAGTATGTATTTCAATCCGTTTTCAACACAATACCGTACGTATATTATATTTTGTTATCAACCATATATTGTCAATTTCAGAAAATCTATTAATTCGGATGGTGACATAGAGAATCATATTGCCATTGTAAGGCAGTTGCAGATATTGCACAGTGAATGGCACTACATTGTGGCAGACATTATGATGCCAGTGGCAGCATTGTATTGTCCTGTGATTGCTACACTGGCAATCTACGGTTTCCTACGCTTTTCCGGAATTAATGCGGTGAGAGCTTTCATGATGTTTGTTTTAATCATAACGGACATATGGATGACCTTTGGCGCTACTGCAAAACTGAGTTCCTGTTCAGATGAACTTTTTGAAAGCTGGAATAGAAACATTGCTTGGAATCACAATTTAAGTCGTTACAATCTGAAGCTTTGTCGACGTTTCATTACATCCGTAAGGGGTTTGCGCGTGTATGTTGGTAATGTATATTTTGTGGAAGTTACAACAATGTTAAAAATGTGGGAAAGTATTATTGATAAGACAGTGTTCCTGCTACTTTTATAAAGCTTTTGACAAACATACATATATTTCACGTCAAGTGTACATTTATCTTATAAAAATATTTTGGATGGTGGAAATCGCTAACTTGTATCTACCTTAAGGCTTTGTCCTACAGGTTCGATGTTAATTGATATAAACCTGTCACAATTTCATAAATACAATATAATTCAAAAGTTTGAGCTTCGTAAATGAGCAAATAATTCTACTGCATAAGATTACCTTACCACTTGGTATAAATATAGCGATGCATCGACATTGCAATAATACTAGTAAGTACAAATATACATACTCTACTAATGTTCTATAACTAACAATAATTATTTAGGTCTATTAAATATACTAATACCGTGCTTAGAATATTTCTAGGTGTTAAAAGCATACAACTTTTAAGTTTTCAAATTGATCTTTTGTTGAGGTTTTTTTGTAAATTAACTATATTATTACACAAAAACTATATTCCATGCTTGTCGGCCATTGGTTAAATAAATATAAGTAATCATAATACTATGAGTGATATTAGTCGTGAGTGAGTAATGTGAGTAAAGAGTGAGCGATCATAATATAATATTGTATGACGATTAAGCTTCAAAATATATATAATCAAAGAGTTGTTGTGCTGAAAATTGTTTATGAATTCATGTATTGAAAAATAAATAAAACGGTGTAATCCACCTTTGGGAGAAACTACGGAACGCAAAACATTTACTCCAAATATAACGATTGGTTAGGGTCGCAAGATAGGTTACTAATAGTTTTGAGATTTGCTTAGTATGTAAAAATAAAAGGTAAAATATAGTTTCCACTCTTCATGTCAAGGGAGCGCTGGAGCCATGTTATTTTGACACAGTATGAAAGCACTGTTTGTTACGAGTCGAATAGGAAACTCCTTATGTGGATATGATTTAACATCGTGAAACGGGAAGTGAAACAAGATTTAAAAATTATATGTCACCGCAGGCCACAGGAATCAACAAATCGGGACTAAACTTGGCATATTTACTCCTCTAATATAAACCTGTATATCTTCTAAATATGATCCAATTTGGCCAACTTTTTCACCTCCTGTAACCCTACGGCGGTTGATCTCCAACTTGCTTCTACGAACTAAACTGGGGCATTGATTTAAGATTCCTACCTAAACATAACTTCAAAATTCACTTTCATTAATGAGTTAAAGTTGAATTTCTGCATTTTCACAAAACTAATTTTTTTCTATTTACAAGTATGCGTAACTTCCACCACCAATAATTTCCACTATATTTCTCCGATCGGTCCGAATTTCAATAGAGTACATTTCACCTACCCAAGATACCTCTATGCCAAGTTTGGCCGAAATTGGTCAACTCCTTCAAAAGTCATCGTGGCTATAGACGGAGAGACAGACAGACAAACATACTGATCGCATAAACTATTTTCAGCATTAAAATGATTTCCGTAGTTAGTAATGATTAAATTACAAAGTTGACAAGCCATTTTATTTAGGTCGGTTGTTCCTTTCAATCACATACGTGGAGTTTAATCAAGTTTATCGTATAAATTGAAATATATATTTTTTAATTATTTCGATTTTTAACTAAATTAATATTTTAAGCGATATCAACATGCCAAATGTTGATGTATTTTGGAACAAAAAGTAATTTAATTTTTTAATTTAAAATGCTGTCAAAACGTATAACTGTGTATTGGAAGGCTAAACGATAAATTCAGTTAAATAAAACATACTTCATTACCACAACGAAGTTGGAAGAAATAATATAATTACATCCAATACAATACTATATTCGTTCAAATTGCTATTAAATGATGTTAGTTCACAAAGTTATAACATCGGAGGGTTATAAAAAAAATTTCTATTATTTAAGTATAAGTTATATAAAAAATGTTCAAGTGTGATGTCGTTAAAACAGGTTCAACTCTACAACTCTACAGGTTACTGGTTCATTTTACAAATAATAATTTAAGGTAACAACTCTTAGATAATTAACCGTTGTAAACGTTGTAGATAAGGTGCACTTTTATTCTTATTGTATGTAGAAGGTTGTTCGTACAACGAGGTAACCTAAAATGACCTTTACCCATCCCGTCCCCCCCGGGGGTTGACCTCAAGTACCTATATTTTCAGTCTTTAAAGCCACCAATTAACGTTACTGCTTAGAAAAAACCCCGTTTCAGTCGGAGTTAACACGTTGAAGCAGTAAGCAGAACAACGTGGTGACATTTGGTGACCTATGGAGGTCACGCAATTGATCCAATCCAAGTCAAACTGTGCAAAACGTTATAGGATAGCCTAAGATACCTGTGTACCAAATTTCAGCTCATTTGGACGTAATTTAAACATTGACGACTCCCGTTCCCTCCCGGGGGATGACCTCAAGTGCCCATCTTCGAACTCGTCTGAGCTATTGACCATATGTGTCCTTCAGTGAAAACAGAAATTTAAAATTCGTTTTCATTTACAAGTTATCGTGGCAACGGACGGACGGACCGACGTAAGGACGGGGTTAATAGACATTCAGTACAATTCCAATAAGGTACACTAAAGTGCACCTTAATAATATTGGAACAAATACACGACCTTGAAGTTATTTTAGCATGCATAAGTAAATTTCTAGTTGACAATACTATACGACTTTTGTCTTTTGAATTTTTCTTCTATTGCTGAAGTTGAAAATAAAACATGATCACCGTGTTTAAGAAAATTTATAACCAGATACAGTGGACTCTTTTAAGGCAACTCTTTTCTAAACATACTGGAAAACTGGGTTATGTATACAGATAGGTAGAAATTTTAGTGTATGTACAGGTTTTAATAGCACCATTATCTGTGAATGTTTTTATTTAAAACGCCAAAACAATGTTAATGAATGATTAAAAGATAGGTAGTATTTTTGGTTTCGTTATATATTAATTACTTAAGAGGCTAGATTTAGGTTTTTCGTTTCCCACGGTGTACAAAGTTATATTCCCTGGAATATTACACATACTGGTACTAGTGATATTGAACAAACAATTTTACGTTAGTGAGCTAATGCGACAATCACAAATTAAAAAATCAATTTCATAGGGAAAGTGTACACTTAATTCTCTAAACTTCAAGATCACTACTGCGTAGACACATTGTTAGTTCTTTAAATATAGTGGATGAATACTACTTTTTATTTTTCAATTTTCTTTGAAAACGCGTTCTTGGTGCTGACTATCATTGATATACCAAATATATTAGAATCCAAAATTTCTAAATGGCCTTTTAAAAATACCTCAATTTTGGAATTTATCCGTTTTCAACTATTGTTATTAGACTGCTTAATGCAATATGGATTATTAATAGCAATTAACACCAGACGGTTCAGGAGAATTTAATGCAAGAAAACGACTATTTTTCCCGATCTGGTTTAAAGCACGTGGTCTACCGTAATGTCTTCCTGAAATCTTTTAATGTTACCCCAGTTGTTTCACTGTACATGTGCATAACTTTTCTCATAGATCCATTAAATTGATTAGTTGTACAATTTGAAGCGATAAATTAGTAATTGAAAGTATAAATAAATTAAGCTTCTGATTACTGGGTGGATATTTTAGGTAGAATTGGAAAAGGTAGGTGGCGTGAGAAGGAGGGGATAGTAAGGAAATCATATCATACATTCACTACATACATTTGTTACATACAATGTAGATACCAAACAGTGCATAACTTTTCTCATAGATCCATTAAATTGATTAGTTGTACAATTTGAAGCGATAAATTAGTAATTGAAAGTATAAATAAATTAAGCTTCTGATTACTTCTTATCAGTTTATAAGGTTTTTAACAAGCAGAATAAAACCCTTCATATCACTGTTTGAAAAACATGAGTGCCCAACACTCTGATAAAAAACCAAAACTTGGAAGATTATTCTTAAAAAGCACCGATTTATAGGTGATGCTTTGTTTCATGTATATTACCTTCATTCATCTATTGGTCTACCCATTTTAACAGTGATTTACGTCTGGAAATCAAAATCATTAATATTATGCGAGTCTGGTTGTCTGCCACTCTACTGAAGCAGCTATATTGGTTTAATAAATTACAGACATTCCAGCAGTAATCACCAATCCAACCTATTAATTATCACCTAACCCTATCACCAACCACACCTTCTCATCAACCACCGACAAAATTGAACATCTATATACTATGCCCCTGTTGAATATTCTCATCCTATCTGCCCCTATGACGCAAATATAGTTACATTTAATAATTGTATGTGCGTGCAAAACAATACCAACACAAGGTCGAAGGTGCACAAAGTGTGTTATTGTTATGGTACGGTTGAGCAGATACGATGGGTAGGTAGTTGCTTCTTTCCATGCGTGGCTGATCATTGATGTAATGTGTTTACATTTTTTATTCTGAAAAGTGTTCGCACCACAGTGTATCTATCATCTTCTCATTATGATGAATATTTGTAAAACAAATATACAGAATAGACAGAAAATATGGAATGTAAAAACACCAGCGCTGGAGAGCAAGTTCCTGCTTGATAAATTTACCCGTTGAAATAAAAATTTATTATCTAGATACCATACCACAAAATGTTAATTAGTACATTCAATAATTCTACTTAATTGGAACTTGCGATTGGCTGCCATATGTTCAATAACTCACATTTTTGCCAAAGCTCACCACAAAGCTCAGCCAAATAAATTAATGAATGAATTATGCTTAAAACCAAAAAGAGGCTCATTTATATGGGCGTATCACGCATCAATGAGTTTATGCCGCATGCAGGTGTGAACACGTCAGTCAGTTTGACGCTGTCAGTCAGCTTGCTGATAACCTACGTAAAAGAGCAAATTTATCTGGAATTAAAATACAGATGTCCTAAGATATATTTTGGACGAAGAAATAAAATACCAAAAGCAGTGATGGACTTAAAAGTATTTTTACTAGTTGTTACGATAACCGTTCTGGGAGCTTCAAAAATGATAAGGTGTCAGGGTCCTCCACCCTTGGTACAAACGCAGGACGGATCGTTAGAGGGCACAAACGACGGGGTTTCTCGAGGTGGTCGTAAATTTTCCCAATTTCGAGGAATACAGTATGCCGTGATTGAAGAGCGTTTTACACCGTCGGTGGAGACCAAACCGTGGGATGGTATTAAAAAGGCGGAAAAGTTTGGCCCCTCTTGTGAGAATGTGCAGATACACGGGGACGAGAACTGTCTCTTTCTTAACATTTACACCCCCACGGTAAATGAACCTTACTGTTACCTTAAACATAATCAAACTGATTTTATCTGTAATATTTATTTTTTAAATTGTCATTTGCCCTACCTGCAGCTCGGTTCTGCATATACAGCTTTACTCCCTGTGGCTGTGTATATACACGGGGGCTCTTTTCAAAATGGGACTGGAAACAACTACTTAAAGTAATATTGTCATTATAATTTTCATTAAGGACAGGAAATAACACTTTTTGGAACATTTAGGATCAAGTGATGGCATTAAGATGGATTCAAAAGAACATCCAAGCGTTTAACGGTGATAAAAATAAGGTTACAATAATGGGGCAGTCCGCTGGCGGAGCGTCCGTGACATACCACTTGACCTCCCCCATGAGCACAGGTGAGAACTTGGGTGTCGACAGCAAATTTAAACTTGGGGTCGAGAAGGGCAGATAGTAACCCGAGATCTTTATACTTGATCAGGTCTCTTCCACGGGGCAATAGTTCAAAGTGGCACATTTATGGCGCCCTGGGCATTCACCCGAAAGCCATTAAGATACGCCCAAATTTTGGGTGCAGAGCTGCATTGTGAGGACACCAACAGTACTTCAGCCCTTGTAGCGTGTTTACGAACAGTTCCTGCTACCACCATTTCCAACAGACCACTGGCTCGAAATCTCACCGTAAAATTCTTTGAGGAGCCCATTGGTCCATTTGGACCAACGATTGAGCCCGCAATTGAAGATGGAGCAAACACGTTCTTATCTGTCAGTCCTTACGAACTGTTGGCATCTCAAAGCGTTAATAAAGTGCCAGTGCTGACGGGTGTGACCAAAGAGGAAGGTGTCTACTTTTGGGCGGCTCGTGAGTGACAACCAAAATAATAGTTATTTGTTTCCTGATCAGAGCGTTTGATAATTTATTATTATTATTTGTTAGACGTAATCTTCGCTGGAACTGAGGTGGCCATGTCAGCTCGGGCAGAGCTGCAAGCCAATTTCAATGCCGTCGCCCCCGCCGCATTTTACTTTGACGAAAAGGCGCCCAGCGATGAATTGCAAGAAATTTCTGGGAAAGTGCAAGAATTTTATTTTGGACCGGAGGGTTTCTCTTTGGTGGATATGAATGCTACTTTACACCAATTGGCACATCTCTACTCGGATCGCCTTTTTGTCGCTTCATCCATTCACTTTATGAATTTATACGCCAAAGTTGCTCCGACATATCCATACTTGTACGCATTCAACAAGGTAAAAAAAACTTACATTGTAAAAAGTATCATTCAATTTGTTCGTAATTAGCAATGCAACGGGGCATATGTGTATGCTTTCTAGCTTGTCGGAATGGAGTTTGGATGGGAAGAGCTGCACAGAAAGTATTCCCTTGGTAAGTTGATCCTTTGGAGTTGAAATGCTTAACTTCTCATTTTTATCATTGATTTTTTAAATGTCATTTAGATGCCACCCACTCATCCGACCTTGACATGCTTTACAGTCCATTCATTAATTTAACTCGTGTTGATCCGGTGCATGACGCATTGTCTAAATCTATCATCAAACTCTGGGCTTCCTTTATCACTGACGGGTAAGCAGCTATGTCTCATCATTTAAAGCTTTTATCGTTTCATTGGGGTATAATTGCGGAGTTTCGCCAACTTTTGTGCAGAGCTCCCACTGCCACCTTCGGTTCGGAACGAAATTTCCCTCCCATCGGACCAAATAATGGACTGGAGAATTTTTATCAGCTGGATGTTGATACGGAGATGGTGGCCAACATTTTTGAAGAGAGGATGTCATTTTGGGAAAGTCTTAACCTTTCGGATGACGACTTCATTAATTGTAATTGCTAATGATTCAGTGTTCATAATTTCTGATGATGAGGCTTTGTTTTCCTAACATCGTTACCTTCAACGTGTAATATATACCTTTGTAGTTTTGCATTATGACACCTTGTGTAGCGCAACAAATAAATGCTTTTCAAGAACAATAAAGCTATCAAACTAATAATCGTACGACCATCCCTCCAAATGGAGCCAAATCGGAAGTAAAAGAATTAGTTCCAATTTTCTACCACACGGGGGCGCTGCAGCCATTCCATCTTAAAATAATTTTAAATCCCTAATTCTTGCAAGTATAATGTCCAAAACCACATGTTGATAGCACTTGAGGTCTACGAGATACGTGATGATGAGTAAAGATGATGAATTTGAATTTTGGCCCCTTATAAAGCCCAAAGGAATTAACCAATTCGGACCAAACTTGGTATACGTATATAGATACCTAAACATTTGAGCCCTAATTTCTATGTAAAAATTTGGAGTAAAAATTTTTAGCTCCATTATTCTACGGCAAGGGGGCGCTGCACATAATATTTCCTACACATACGCTCCTTTATCACATAATATTAAAGCTCTTCTCATTACGATTCGAAAGGCGCAATTCTAATGTCGATAGGACCAAACGTCTTGAAACTGGAAAGAAAACAATATGTTTACTTATATGCCCCCTGGGGGTCAAATGGGTCGATCAATCTGGGTCAAAGTTGGCAGAGTTACTTATCTTTTCTATACCTGTCTATATTGAAAATTTGAGCCAATTTGGCCAACATTTAAATTTTACCCATCCCGTTACCCCCGGGGGTTGACCTCTAAAGCCCATCAACGAACTTCGCCGAGCTCTTGACCCGACCTATTTGCCTGCCAAAAAGAGTTTTGAAATTCGCTTTCGTTCATAAGTTATTGCAACTACGGACGGCCGGACGGCCGGTCGGCGCAAAGGATTCCTAGATACTTCATCCGAAGGATCGTCGTAAATAAAGTTAAAACATCAAGGAATTACGACAGAAATGTTAGTAGACCACCGAAGTTTGAGACACCTGAAGCTACATAAGCTAGCAGCGTCAGTTTGCAAATGAGCTTTTAACATTTTAGGAATGGGTGGCATCAAAGTATTGACAATTTATGTAACCAATTAGTGTATTAAAAGGAAAAACATTAAGACTGTCTATTAGAAATTATGAGGTACTACGTAAAATTAGGAATTTCTCAACAGTAAAAATAAAACCAATCAGCTTGATGGTCAATAATCCTAATAGAGTTGTTCACTGAATCTGTAGTCTGTTCGATTCAATTCAATCTGAAGTTCAATCAATTCAGTAGTTACTTCATCTTCATATATTTTAAAGACATTTTAATTACCATTTGACATTTGAAATATAGGTCACGATGGAATTTAACGTTTTTATAAATATGGGAAGAAGAAGAGAACATGTTATTATTGTGCGCTACCTCTGTACCAAAGCGTCTGACCAATCGTGGTCAAACTTAACAATTATTGTTGTTTAAAAATGAATTGATAAACACGGGATTGTTAAGTGGAAAAAGTTGATTGGAAAAATTTATTTTTCAAGCTTACGAATAGAATATCTACTCTTCATCAGGACAAAAATCAAGACAAAAAACACTGTCAAAGAAAACGAAATAAGATCAAGATCTTATTCTTAGAAGATCAGTATAATTTTATTTTCAACTACATGTTATTAAAATAAAGCATGTGCAATGAAAGAACTTCTACTAGTGTTGTAAAGAAATCATTTCAATGTAAAAAAGCTGGAGTTGTAATATATGGCTGATTCAAAACGAATCTACTCAAAAGTGACAACGATGACCCACATATAATGTTGTGTTAACGGATAGCCCAAACTTCGGACTACAAAAGTATGTAGTCAAATTTGGATTGAAACAATTGGTGCTACTGATAATATCCGAGTTTTGGAAAAATCATGTTGTTCCTTATGGGCTGAATGGGCTTTTCAAAAAAACATTTGGTTGTCAACCGTTTTCCCTTGATTTTTCCTACTGTACTGGAGTCTAACTACTGTGTTAACTATATGTAGGCCCATGCTGTAGTACCTTAATTCCAAGACAAAAATTTTATTTCTAAATATGTTTTCGGCCAAGAGTTTGAGTAAAGACGTTACAGTTTGCCCCATGGAAGATTATATAATACCAGAAGGTAGGGTTCTCGTAAATAAAACATTAAGGCACGGCCACATCAGGTCTTTAGAAAATTGGAAGAGAAAATATAGTGCCAACAGACGACGTATTAAATTTCGTCCAATAAATTATTGTGCCCTTGACGAAGAGAAATACCAACTAGAACATCGTAATGTTTTCAGGTATTTTATAGGTTTTTTCTTGAGAAATGAAGAGAAGAAGAGATACCTTAATATTATAAACAGATTGGAATAAACCAGAGTGCAATGAGATGAATAAATTGTACGTTTGTTTGTAGATCGCTTTTGAGTAAATAAGCTCTGGGAGAGTATAATAAGGTTACTGATGATACCCATTTCACTTAATAATAATGAAATTGGTTTATAACGAATAGCAGAAGGGAAGCATTTTTTAATTTATTTAAATTAATTCCCTAAAATTGCTCACAATTTGTTCTCCCGTTATTCTGCATCTCGTTACTATTTTTTAGATTACTGACTACATGCTAAATCCTTTATTAAATTTGCACGCTAAACTAATATAAGAAATGTTGATAACGCTTATTCCAATTGTCACAACCCTTAGCATGCGATAACGATTAATTCCATTGTTGGAAACTTTAAGATAGCAGTAAACATTAGTCGCAAGGCTTACTGTAATTGCTATAAACTTTTATAAAACTAAACATGCGGTACAACGCTTAGTCCAATAAGACCATTATTACGTAGAATTAACAATACTTTGCAATAAGCTATAATACAACAACATAATGAAACTTTGGAAGTTCATTGTAATTATTAAAAACCAAACAAAAAAACAACTCACTAAACACAAGTTGACATTGAAATACTAAAATTAATGCGTATAGTTCCATGCAAAATTGTGTGTTGAAATTCCATGTTAAAACCAATGTGAAAATTACATGCTAAAATTTATAAAATGCTTGTTTAGAACTTTCTCCTGAAGGTTTTAACAACTGTAATATGTCGGAAATGCATGAACGAAAAGCATAAATAAAAATGCCAACCAGTAATAGCTAAATTTTTAATTTAATTTTTATTTCCATTTTATTAACATGTGTTTAATCATTTATGTATTGTAGAACGTAGTTTATTATTGTTACGTAGTACGTGCTCGTAATTATTTGCTGTAGAATAAAGTACTAATTATAGTTGATTAATCACGGTGTTTTTCAGTTACCCAGTAAAAACACTTGTGTCGAAAAAGTGCATAATCGACATGGGAATGCGAAAGTCGGTAAACTGCATAAAATGGAAGCGCCGCCTATGCATAAAACAGCCAGTGCGGCCGTGTGAACAGGACAGTTCCCACACTGATCCAACGCTTCCCTCGTTAATTATGCAATTCGCCGACAAGCTGGTTTTACTGGGTATTTAAGTGAGAATACCATGTATTAAAAACATTGTTTCAAATCTGAATCGAAGCGTTAACATTGATGCATTTTATGATTTTACAGCCTTATACAACTGCAATCCATTCATCGTTAGCAATTTTTCTGTAACTATTCGCTTCTTTATCATTTCAACTCTGAACTCATTGGACCGAATAATAAAAATGTAAGTAGGAACGAATAGTCCATACCAGCAAAAACGACAATGGTGGAAATACAGTTTAAAAAATGGAAAATTTGTTTCAAATTGGTAACAGTAACTAGTTAAATGATCTAAGCAGAATATCTATTCCGTAAACACAAATACCGACAATTTTTATATTTGTCATCCTACGTCAAAAATTTAATACAATGTAAATTTAACTGCTAACGAATTTTGCAAAAGATATTATACTTTTGATACTGTGATTTTTGTTTTTCCACAAAGCATGTAATTCCTAAGTATTTGTCTTTTCTTGTATTATCGTAATATTAAAATGTGATAAAGTAAGCTCATGTGCAAAATTTGAGGAGAAAAACGACAAGATAACACATTATCACAATAAATATAACGTGCAATATTTACTCTTACGAAGGAACATTGGAGGCTGTATCACAGCAATCGGCTTTATATTTTTATGCAGCAATACTCTGATCTATGTAAGACTCTGTGCCAAGTGATATCTCTCGAAGACGCGTTGTTTTGAAAATATTCAAAAAATTCAGTTTTTGGCAAAATGAGAAAATCCTTGTGGGAATTACCATAGGAAACGGAGAGTGAGAAAAGAGTCCTCTTTGCCTTTTCAAAAATATCAAATAATTTTTTTTTTCAAATGACTAATATTACATGAAAA